>JAJAQF010000388.1:0-21408 GCA_020510985.1 Pholidichthys leucotaenia
GAATCCTCTTCCACTCCTCTGCCTTACAGGGTCCCACAGGGGTCAATTCTAGGGCCCATGCTTTTTTCTCTGTACATACTTCCACTGGGTTCCATTTTTAAAAAGCATGGTATCTCTTTCCACCTGTATGCTGATGACTGTTAGATTTATGTCCCTCTAAAACAAAAAGCTGCCTCATCAGTAAACTCACTCCTGGCATGCATTGAAGACATAAAGTCTTGGATGGCCCTAAACTTCCTAAATTTTAATGATAAGAAGACCGAAGTGATGGTGTTTGGACCTAGTCGCCCCTGTGAGTCCTTTCCTGTATACTTGGGCCCCCTTACTCCTTATGTTAAATCCACAGCTAGGAACCTTGGTTTTATCATGGACAATGATTTTAAATTAGACACGCAGATTCATTCTGTGGTAAAATCCAGCTTCTTTCGTCTAAGGCGTTTAGCAAAAGTAAAACCCATTCTCTCTAGACCACACTTGGAAACAGTAATCCATGCTTTTATTTCATCTCGGCTGGATTACCGTAACGCACTTTACGCCGGTGTCAGCCAGTCATCTCTTTCCCGTCTGCAGCTGGTTCAAAACGCCACTGCTCGTCTTTTGACAGGTACATGTGGAAGAGATCACATCACACCCATCTTAGCTTCTCTCCACTGGCTGCCCGTGTATTTTAGAGTTTGAAGCGGCATGAAAAAATAAGCAGCAGTGCTGTGGTTTTAAGCAGGTTTTATTAATCATGTCGCCTTCACGGGATCCCCTCTCCGGTGCATAGTGGAGCAGCCCGGAGCGGGATCCCCAGGCTCTCAGAGAGGGAGAGGCAGACACAGTGTGTCCACCAGTTGCAGGATCAGAGTGAGAGTGAAAGAGAGGGATTGCGTTACAGAGTTGCGCCTTAAATACTTGTCCATAACAATACATGAAAGAGACATACCCCACAGTGATCAAAGGGATAACAGAACAGGCAGGATGTATTTGCATTTGAGAGACCAAGGGCAGATTAGCTAGACCTCGCTCCAGGTGCGGACAAAGAGGCTAACAAGCACATCTACATATTGATCTGAGTCTCTAGGTCACAGTAAGGACAGGACGCATGAGTACAAAGGATGAAAGGCATCGATTAACATCACATAGGTGAGACAGAAGAAACTCGTCTACCTGTAGACATTAATACACCAAAGCACATCTAAGATGCTCAGAAAAAGCACAGTAAGGACAAGCCATATGCACACTATACAGAATGGCGCATTACATCACAACACATGCATGTTCGCATCACAAATACATGAATGGCACATTGCTTCTCAGTAATGCAGCAGAAAAACAGAGAAAAGAGGGCTGAGTGTCCTTAAGTCTGTTGTGGGGTTAAAACGAACCGCCACACACGCTCCCCCCCAGAGGACGCGGCAGGGGGTCGCGACCTCGATAATCCATCTGTGTGAGCGAGCTGTGGGAGAAGCTCGCTGCAGGCGGAGGGGGAGGGAGGGGAGGGGTAGTAAGTGCCGGCAGGAGCTGTGAAATCGTCCTGAGCTGCGCAAAAATTGCTTGCTGCTCCGTGACGTTGAGGGTTTGTCCCGTCGCACGTGCGGAGATCACAAGAAGAAAAATTAGTCTCTGACTCCTCTCGTGGCCATGAAGAAAAGCAGGAGCGGCTGTAAGAGAAAAAGTAAACAAAGCAGGGGGACTGTTGGCTTTGGGTGCTGAAGCAACCCCAAAGCTCCCGGGAACAGCTGACGGCTGAAATCCCGTTGTGCCGTGGCTAAGACCATTAAAAAATCCAGTGGCGAGCTGCGTGCTTGCTTCAGGTGAACGAGCAGCCCTGAAGGTTCTGTGGGCAGCGGCGGAGGACGATGGCGGTCTCTGGCGTGGCTGAGACTGTTAACAAATCCTTCGAGCGTGCTGCATGCGTGCTTCAGGTGAGCGGGCAGCCCTGAAAGGCAGCGGCGAAGGAGGAAGGCAGTCTGTGGAGCCGTTACTTGTCCCGTGCGTGATGCGCCGTCCTTGTAACTCCCCGATGCGTGCGCGGGGGTTCAGTGCGTGGGTGGGCCACTGGAGTGGCGAGTCAGGGTGCAGAAACTTGGTGGAGAACGGCGCAGACGGCGCCGGTAAAATCCAGGTTGAGCTGTGGCTGTAGATTGGCCATGGTGCGTTGGAGCGGTGAGAGGAAATAGACGATCTTTAGTCCCTCAGGCCCGTGCAGATGCGTTGGAGCGGCGGGAGGGAATAGACGATCTTATGTTCCTCAGGCTCATGCAGCTGCGTTGGAGCGGTGTGAGGAAGTAGACGATCTCCGTCCCTCGGGCTCGTGGAGACGCGTTGGAGCGGTGCGAGGCAATAGACGATCTTTGTGCCCCGGGCTTGTGCAGCTGCGTTGGAGCGGTGAGAGGGAGGAGACGATCGTTGTCGCTCATGCGGCCATGGTGCGTTCAGTTCCACGCGCTGCGCTCCCCGTCGGCCCTGGAGGTTGCCGTCGTGGAGAGAGGACGAGGTGCGTGCGCTCTCTGTGAGAGTGGCCGGTCCAGCGTGGTCATCCAAAACAGAAGGCTGCGTCTTCAAGGGGTCGCCAATGCAGCTGTACGGCTGTCCAGCTCGGAAGGTTGCATTCGCACAAAACGTGTGCGTGTTCGAGGGGTCACCAGTGAAGCGGCATGAAAAAATAAGCAGCAGTGCTGTGGTTTTAAGCAGGTTTTATTAATCATGTCGCCTTCACGGGATCCCCTCTCCGGTGCATAGTGGAGCAGCCCGGAGCGGGATCCCCAGGCTCTCAGAGAGGGAGAGGCAGACACAGTGTGTCCACCAGTTGCAGGATCAGAGTGAGAGTGAAAGAGAGGGATTGCGTTACAGAGTTGCGCCTTAAATACTTGTCCATAACAATACATGAAAGAGACATACCCCACAGTGATCAAAGGGATAACAGAACAGGCAGGAGGTATTTGCATTTGTGAGACCAAGGGCAGATTAGCTAGACCTCGCTCCAGGTGCGGACAAAGAGGCTAACAAGCACATCTACATATTGATCTGAGTCTCTAGGTCACAGTAAGGACAGGACGCATGAGTACAAAGGATGAAAGGCATCGATTAACATCACATAGGTGAGACAGAAGAAACTCGTCTACCTGTAGACATTAATACACCAAAGCACATCTAAGATGCTCAGAAAAAGCACAGTAAGGACAAGCCATATGCACACTATACAGAATGGCGCATTACATCACAACACATGCATGTTTGCATCACAAATACATGAATGGCACATTGCTTCTCAGTAATGCAGCAGAAAAACAGAGAAAAGAGGGCTGAGTGTCCTTAAGTCTGTTGTGGGGTTAAAACGAACCGCCACAAGTTCATTTTAAAATTCTTTTATTTGTTTTTAAATCCTTGAACGGTCTTGCTCCACCTTACCTCTCTGAGCTTCTGCATCCCTACGCTCCCACCCGGTCCCTTAGGTCAGCAAAACAGCTGCTTTTGGAGGTTCCAAAGGCGAGGCGCAAGCTCAGAGGGGACAGAGCCTTTTCAATCAAGGCCCCCAGGTTATGAAATGATTTATCCCTGGACATCAGACAAGCACCTTCACTGTCCATTTTTAAAACACGTCTTAAAACACATTTTTACTCCCTGGCCTTCGACCCAGTATGAGACATTGATTTTGTTGAATGAAATGGATTTTTATTTATTTTACTTTTTATTTTAATTATGAATTTTTTACTGTGGTTCTTGTGTTAGTGCCCTGCTTTTATGTTCTCTTGCTGTACAGCACTTTGTGTAGCGAGTGTTGCTTTTAAAGTGCTTTATAAATAAAGCTGATTGATTGATTGATTGATTCCCCTTGACAATACTCCATAAATTCTCTACTGAGTTGAAGTCAGGCTAGTTTTCTGCTCAATCAAACACAGTGATACCATGGTCATTTAACCAGGTTTTGGTACTTTTGGCAGTGTGGACAGGCACCAAGTCCTCCTTGAAAATGAAACCAGCATCTCCATAAAGCTTGTCAGCAAAGGGAAGCATAAGGTGCTCTAAAATTTCCTGGTAGATGGCTGCACTGACTTTGGTCTTGATAAAACACAGTGGACCAACACCAGCAGATGACATAGTTCCTCAAATCATCACTGACTGTAGAAACTTCACACTGGACCTCAAGCAACTTATGGCCCTTTTTCACTAGTCCCCACATGGCCCTACACGGTACGACTCGGCCCGGTTTGTAGCCTTTTCCATTAGACCCAGCACCGGTTAAGAGGTCCTATTTTCGTACCTATTCGAGGCCAGGGTACAACCGTGCTGAGTCGAGCCGAAAATGTGACGTCAACAAACTGCAAGCCACTGATTGGTCAGGGCGTAACGTCACGAAAGTGTCCGTCTTCTGTGGAATCTACACAACTGCCATTTGCAATAGTTCACGGACTAAACTCGGTCACCGAGTAAATACGATATTAATAGAGATGGCGTTGTAGGTTTTGCAGAAATCTACACCGTGGTCCAACGAAGAGGTGCGGAGTTTTCTCTGCTTGGTGGCAGATCCACAGTGAGAGGAGCGACCCGCGCCGATACAGATGCAGCCCAGCATAGAACCGGACTATGGATAAGATGAAGATGAATGTGAGAGAACCATCGATGGTAAGTGACTTGTAATATTGTGCATCTGTTCGCTTATTTATCCTGTTGGTGGTAAGCTCACTTTTTTTGAGCCATACAGCGCCGTCCTGTGCTGGCTGACTGTTCACTAGTAGCTAGCTAGCTAGTAGTCAACTGCTGATTTGTGTTTGTTTTGTCCGAAGTCTTCACTTGTGAGAGCAAAATGATGAAATATGTTAATCCTGGTTAAAGTCCTGGTTTGTGTACGTGCTGCACTTTGGTGCTGTGCATTAAGTTGTGTGTAATTTCTTCCTAGAATCTGTTTCCACATGCCAGGGGTCCGCCGCCCTCAGTGTTTATATTGTGGATACAGGTCAAGTGGACCCCAGGATCCGAAATCTCAACATATACAAGTGCATGTTCAAACCAGTGATTTAGAAAGTGATTCATATAATTTTCTAAAGCGTCAGAATAGACCCACACACCTATTCTGTGGATTTTCCATAAAAGGTGTTGGAACAGTGTTGTTGTGCTGTTCCACCATAAATCCCTGGATTGATAATGTTCTTGTACATGTACAGAGTGGATCCTGGGGTTCTCACTGGTCGGGGAAACGAAGCATTTTTGTCACATCCCACCACTGACTTTCATAAGTGTATTTCCCTAATACAGGTACATCTCCAAAAATTAGAATGTCATGGAAAAGTTCAATATTTTTTGTCACTCATTTCAGAAAGTGAAATCCATATATTATATCGATTCATTACACAGACAATGAAACATTTCAAGCGTTTATTTATTTTAATTTGCATGATTATGGCTTACAGCCCCTGAAAACCCCAAATTCAATTTGGCAAAAAATTAGATTACATAAAATTAATTTTAAAATAGTTTTTAAATAGAAATGTTGGCTGCTGAAATGTTGGTTAATATGGGCTGTAGCCATAATCATCAAAATTAAAATAAACACGTGCAATATATCACTGTTCCTGTAATGAATCTATATATGGGTTTCACTTTCTGAAATGAGTGACAAAAATATTGAACTTTTTCATGATATTCTAATTTTTGAGATGTGCCTGTATCTGTTTTGAACTTGCTTGAACTAACCACCATCCATTTCTGTCTTTGGTCCAGGCAAGAGGAAAGGAAAAGCAGCCGCCCCGCAACAGACCTCGCCACTGTGGAAAGTACTGAAATCCTTTGCTTTTATAGGTAAAGTGCCAAAACCAAAGTAGCATAATTTCCACTTAATATAAAAGGGACTCAACTGAGATTTATTTGATTGTGTGAATATTAATTACAGAATAATTGAAAATGACTGGCACATCAACTGTAAAATAAAGCGCTTGTTAATGTATTTATTTTTTTGTCAGATCACTTGTGTGATCCTTTGCGAGTTATGTTCATAACTGTATGTTGCACTTTGGGGAATAGGAGTTGTTCAGTCATCAATATAATTTAGTTTATATGTGTAGTTTATAGTCTATCATCAATAAACTCATGCAGTAACAGGACACATTACAAATATTTGAGACCCATTGTAGTGCTTCCTTTTATATTTTAGCAATAAAAGTACAAAACACCGCCCACACTTGAAGCCAGGGCAAGAAGAGAGACAGTGGTGACAGAGCGGTGGCTAAACTTTTATTGATAAAAACTCCATATTTTGACTGAGCGACTCCATACTCGGTGATGCGCACCTTCAGTTAAAGTACTAGATTCCATTCAAGTGAATGTATTAATTCATTCTGATTGCTGAGGCCACAGTAAAAACAGATGATTTCAAATGTAACCCAACCCTTGTAAAATCTACTTTACTGAAGCGCAGCTACATGAAAATTGTGGTTAAATACAACAACAAAGTACTTTATCATCACATTGGAATTGTAATTGCTCCTGTTTTGTTTTTCTTTTGAATTCTTGGATGGAATATGGGTGGCCAATATAAGCTGCAGCTTCAGCCATCACCCATTTCAGATAACCTATGTTGAACTGTATAATCAGAGGGGTTATTGTTTAATTTGACCTTGTTAGATTTTTTTTCCCCTTTGTTATATTATTCTATTTTCTTTCAATCTTTACTTTTAACCACTTGCACTCCGTTGTTCCACGGGCGTCAAGTCTCTGCGTCCTAGGGCGCACGAGAACGCACTCGTGCACCCTCGTGCGCATGACGCATGATAAGGATATTGATGGTGGTGGTGTAGGTGGTGTGGCCTCCAAGCGCCACTGAAAAAAAAAATCTGCAAACACAGCCGCGAACAGATTAGTTCATCTGATTGACCTCTCATTCGACTAATAAGAGCCTTGAATTGGGTTTCTGAAACCTTGAAGAACCAATGAATGAAAACCTAGGAAGGAGGACCCGCCTCCCAACGCTTTGAATGCAGTGAGCCAATTGAAGCAGAGAAGTTCGTGAGCTGTTTTTTTTTTTAAGGCTGGGTGAAGACTGGCTGCTGCAGCGGATCAAAAAAGGACACAGGAAGAGCTCCACAGACCCAGCAGCATGGAGACCATCCACAAATGCAACCTGTGTGACAGGGAGTGCCATTCGTGGATCGGCATGTTCGGCCGCAGGCGGTGCTTATTACCTCCGCCAGGCCGAAAAGGCCAGGAGGAGGTTATGTTTTTGCCGGGGTTTGTCTGTGTGTTTGTTTGTCTGTCTGTCTGTCTGTTGGTTAGCAAGATAACTCAAAAAATCTTGGACGCATTTCCATGAAACTTTCAGGCGTTGTTGGAAATGGTACAAGGAAGAACTGATTAAATTTCGGGGGTGATCCAGTTCACCGTCTGGATACAGGAATTTTTTAAAGCATTTTTCATTCAACACTGTGACATACAGCCATTTTCAACATGTGCGCAGGCGCAATGGGGGGCGCTGGTCGTCGTGTCTGCAACACAAACTCTGCGTTCTTCAACGTTTTAGGCACAAAAGGACGCGGAAAACACTGCTGGCCTGGGCCCGCCGCAAAACCTCACACGGGCAGCTGTCCGCCGACGGATTCTTTGGCAGAAATTCCCTGGCCAGCCATAGGAGCTGCGCATTTGCCACAAATTCACTGGCCAGCCATAGGCGCTGCGCAAAAACAAGCTCTCTGCTGGCGAAGCTTCTAAATTCTCGTTTGCCGCGGAGCGCAACCCCCAAAAAAATAATATTGTAGTGAACTCAATATGAGCACCCTACTTGGCTTGCCAAGTGGGTTGACCCTATTGGCGACACAGGTAGAGTGCGGGACTCCGGAGCGGGAGGCGTGAGTTCGAACCTCCCGGTGGGACGTCGCCATGTCGAGCAGCACGTTACAATATAATATAAAACCCACGGCAACCTGTCTACCCAATTTGCATCCGTCAGTGGAGGAGATGGACACAACAGCAACACTTCAGTTTATTACCTCCGCCAAGGACGCAATGCTTTTACTACTGAACCACTAATCCTATCACTATCAGATTGATTGTCATTGATTAATTGTGTGTTTATTGCACTGTCCCTGTCAAATAAACAAATAATCATTGTGAATCCAATTGCTACTCATATGTTTACATGCTCAAGGAATCTGAAAACGTACACACAAACACTGTATGGGGGGAATTGTGGCGCTTGGCGGAGGTCTGCGCTCTCCGAGTGCTTTTCTAGTTTTGTATTGGTTCCAGCAGAGTAGACGTTATGATTTCTTCCATGGTCATTATAGACTGACGGAGGCTGACGACGAAGGCTGAGTGAAACACACGCCTTCGCCAGTCTTTTTTTAATTACTACTGTTATTTGTTTACCGGAGTGGTGGCTCAGTTGGTAGAGCATCCGCCCCACACCCGGGAGGCAGGGGTTCAAATCCCGGCCGGGTCATACCAAAGACCATATAAAAATGGTGCTTTCTGCCTTCTAGCGTGGTGCTCCGCATAATGGAATGGGGAAAGTAAAGTTACACACAGAGCTACCAGAGGACTGACCCCCCGCTGTAGCTTTCACTACTTACAGTAGCTGTGTGGCCTAGGGTCAGAGAAACGGAGATAGGCGCCGCCCATATACACCTTCAGGTGTGAAGGGATTAACTAACTAACTAACTGTTATTTGTTTTGAAAAATCGTTCGCCAAAAACCGCAATCATGGAAGCACAAAACCGCAATAATGGAATTATGTTTTGATCAAGTCGCGAGACCAGAACCAGAGCGGACCAGCGTCGCATTCGTCTGACAATGAGGAAGACAAGTTCGCCAAGACTCCGCTGTGAAGAGGTAAGGTGTTATAAGCTAAATTATTCTCTCTCCCTGAAAATTGTAATCCAAAATGACTTTTGACCGATCAGTAAATTACAGCTGTGCGGTTCACGAAGTCTGAAGTTCGTGCGCCGCGGTACAAGGGGTTGCTCGCAGTGTACAGGCTGTGAACGCCCCCCCACCCCCGCTATTCTTCTGTAGCGAGGGGGGGGGGAGCCGCGGTGACTGCACTGCTGTCCTACATCACCACATAAGGCTAATCCGTTGTGTAGCGATGGCTAAAGTCCATCCTCTGTAGTGAGCGGAGGGGGGACAACCCCCCCCCCACACACACAGTAGCGAGGGGGGGGGGGCGCTGTGACAGCGTTGCTGTGGAAACATGCAACGAGTGTAATCTGTCATGTAGCGAGGGCCGAACTCTGTCCTTGATAGCGGGGGGGGCGACCCCCCCACGCACACACACACACACAGACACAGCCCTGAGTGTAACCTTTCCTTTGAGCCTAAAATGAAGCTTCTACACTGAATTATTCAAAAGTTACAGACGTTTTTCCAAACTGTGCCATTTGGCACAATTTGGCACAGTTCCAAAACGCCTGGGAACAGCCTGAGAACAAAGCTGTGTAAAATATTCATTTTTTGTGGTATTGTTACAAAATTTGGATCTCAGCTGGATAACACTTGGTTCTACATTTCTGTTGCATTTTCCAGCCGGATCGGACAGCTGTGTGTTATTTACAAGCATTTGTATCCAAAAAAACACTGTGTCCAAATTTTTTTTCTTCAAGTTCAGTATGTTTAGATGACTGTAACTCAGTGGCCGGAGCACGTAGAGAGATTATGTTTTTTTTTGCCAAAAAATTCAAAGTGTTTTCTTTTAAATGAGACCAACCCCATGAAGATGCTGCAAAGGGTTGAAGAACAGCTTTCGATTTACTTTGGGCATGTTATTTTTTGGCATTTTTAGGAAAATTGCCCGGAGTGCAAGTGGTTAATCAATCCAAAATAAAGATTCATTTATTCATTCACATTCCACCATTACCTTTTAGCAACAAGTGTATTTCCCAAATATGTTTTAAACTTGCTTTAATTAACCACCACCCATTTCTGTCTTTTGTCTAGGCAAGAGGGAAACGATCCACCCAAACCGGACCTTGCCTCACTATTTACAGAGATGCAGGCCTAAGATCTGCTGAACCAGGACCAGTGTGAGCGGCACATCCCAGCTGCTTCTCAGGGAGGCAGCGTGGCCGGCGTATGTGACCCATTCTAAGTTTTTTTTTTTTTTACAATTTGAATTTTGCACGTTCTGAATAATCTGGAATTTGCTGCTGATTGTAATAAACAATTTAGTGACTTATGTGTTTGCATCATAATTTTCTATTTTGTCTGTTAAGACACTGGTGGGAAAAGAGTCAACAGTACAAACCATTTATTGGTGACTTTGAAAATAATGGCTCATTTTAAAGAAAAAGTAACCAAAACAATTATTTTATTAACTGAAGACTGTATTGCTGGATGTGCCACCGCAGAAGACCCTGCACACTTTAGTGACAGTACCAGTATATGGAGGAATTCTGGGCCATATTAGCATCTGTTCTTTATCATAATGGGTTTGGGCAGGGGTGTCCAATCATGTGCCATAGAGAGCCAAGACCCTGTAGACTTTACCTCCAACCAGTGTCTTCAACAGCAGATTCCAATGAATTTCTTTCCACTGACTGCTGATACAGTAAGTGACAACACCTGCTGAAGAGACTGGGTAGAAGAGAGAACCTGCAGGGTCTTGGCCCTCCATGGCACATGATTGGACACCTGTGGGTTAGGGTTTAATGGGATTTATCATTTTAACACAAACTGCTTTATGGTTCATAATCCTGTTGACAGACTTACACCAAACCAAAAGTGATTTCTCAAACTGCTGGATTGTTCTTAGACAGCTTTTCCAATCTTTCAGTATTTAATTTACACTACCGTTCAAAAGTTTGGGGTCACTTAGAAGTTTCCTTATTTTTGAAAGAAAAGCACTGTTTTTTTCAATGAAGATAACGTTTAACTAATCAGAAATATACTCTATACATTGCTAATGTGGTAAATGACTATTCTAGCTGCAAATATCTGGTTTTTGGTGCAATATCTACATAGGTGTATAGAGGCCCATTTCCAGCAACTATTACTCCAGTGTTCTAATGGTACAATGTGTTTGCTCGTTGCGTCAGAATTCTCCAGATTACCTCAACAAATTAACAGCTAGAATGCCAAAGGTCTGCAATGCTGTAATTGCTGCAAATGGGGGATTCTTTGACGAAAGCAGAGTTTGAAGGAAAAAATTATTATTTCAAATACAAATAATTATTTCTAACTTTGTCAATGTCTTGACTACATTTTCTATTCATTTTACAACTCATGGTGGTAAATAAAAGTGTGATTTTTCATGGAAAACACAAAATTGTCTGGGTGACCCAGACAATTATTTTGTCTGGGTCAAATCTCATTTTCAGATGTTTCAGTCGTTTCTACCATTGATGTATTTTTGACAAATAGTGGTTTTTTTGTTGCAACTGAGGTGATGGCTTAGTGGTAGCATATCCATTTTGCAACTGGGAGACCTGGGTTTGAATATCAGCTGTGTTGTTCTTTTAATTTCATTTTTATTTGCAAGGAATAGCTTGGATCATTATTACGCATCTTTATGCCGAGGCACTATTGCTATTGTGCCCTGCATGAGAATAAGGCCAGAGTTAAATAGACTGGGACAGTATAAGACTGTTGAAAATTTATTATTTCTTAATAAAATGGATAAGTAGTACAAGCACACGAAGTAACACAGACTCACTGGAGTCACCCCAGTTATATTATTTCATTTTTTCCTTATGATCATTGATATTTCTTCAAAGACAGCACATTTATTGAAATTGAAAAATACACATTGTAAAAATCTGCATGCTGTCTACTTTGTCGACTACATGGCCTAATGGAGCAAATGAAGTTCCACATGAGGCCTAGTCTGTGAACCATTTTGATGAAAGGCTCAAGTGTTCAAGAAAGCTTCAACTACTCATGACTTAATAATATCTTAGAGGTAAACTATCAGTCCTGCAACTGGGAAGCTAGGGTTTAAGTTCCAGCTGGGTCATTCTAATAATTTATTTTTATTTGCACAGTGAAGTGTCTGTTGTGTTTCAAAGAGCTTGGATACAACAAGAACACATCATTATGCTGAGGCACTATTGTGCCCTGCATGACAATAAGGACAGAGATGAATGTACTGAGAAAGACAGTATGACTGCTAAAAAGTTATTTCTTTAAAAAATGGATAAGTAGCACAAGCACATTCACTGTAGTCACCTCAGTGTTATTTTTCTGCCTTATGATCATTGATATTTCTTAAAAGACAGCATTTATTGAAAATGAAAAAAATACACATTAAACCAACAGTACTGTCATGGCGGCCGCTGGGCCGTCATCAGCTCCAGCTGCGCGCACACCTGCCATTAATCTCTAGAGAGCTATAAGAGTACCAATTCTTAGCGGATTTTACCTAGACTTTTGACCATTCCGACTGGGACTCTGTGTTAACTGCCCGGCTATTAGACCTTCGGCAGGGCAGCAGGGCTGCTGCCGATTTTGCTGTCGACTTCCGGGTAATTGCGACAGAGGTCGGGTGGGAGGACGCCTCGCTATGCAGTATTTTTATCCGCAGTCTAAGCCCCGAATTGAGAGACGAATTGGCAACACGGGATAAGCCCGAAACGTTTGAATGAACTAATTTCTCTTACCATTAGCTTAGACAACAGGCTGAAGGCGCATGCCATCGAGTGAAGAGCCTCTAGTCGCTCCAGGGTGCTGCGTCCCCGCTCCTCTCGGCCAGATCAGCTGGCCCTGCCCTCGCCTGAGGAACTTCCGAGGCAGGAGGATATGATAGTTGGGCGCCCGGGGATTTCAGCCGCTGAGAGACTGCGCCACAAGGATCTGGGGTTGTGCTTTTATTGTGGTAGTGCTTCCCATGAAATAGCCGAATGTAAGAATCGGGGAAAAGAGGAGGTCCGTGGGTCACAGTAGGGGGACTCACAGACGTAGCCCAATCTAAGCCTCTCACTAGTTGCCTTTTTCCCATTCGCCTTATTTCTAAGCACAGAGAGCACTCCACTCACACACTCATTGACTCAGGGGCTTAGCAGAGTTTTATATCTGGAGACCTGGCAACCCGCTTGGGCCTCGGCTGTCAAACTCTCCGGCCACCTGTCAATCTAATCACCCTGTCTAAGACCCCACTAACAGCTGTCTCTCAACAGACAGACCCCGTGTCGGTTATAATCTCTGGAAACCACTGGGAGGACATTCGTTTTTTGGTGTTGCCCACCTCCACCTCCCCTGTTATCTTGGGTTATCCCTGGCTTAGACTACATAATCCCACGTTTGACTGGCGGGCGGGGAGCGTCATCTCTTGGAGCCCATTCTGCCTTAGCGTGTGCCTTCAGTCTGCAGTGTGTGCCCCATCGGTATCTGTGACTCCCCCTGCTTCGCCTCCTCCTGACCTGTCTAAGGTTCCTGAGATTTATCATGATCTGGGAGTCGCTTTTAGCAAGTCACGGGCACTGTCTCTCCCCCCCCCCCCATCGCCCTTATGACTGCGCAATCAATCTCCGGGCTGGTGTCCCGCTGCTGTCTAGCCGGTTATACAGCCTGTCTGCTCCGGAGCGGGAGGCGATGGACGCCTATATTGAGGAATCGCTCAGCTCTGGGATCATTCAACCATCTTCATCAGTGGCGGGGGCAGGGTTTTTTTTCGTTGGGAAAAAGGATGGCTCCCTGCGCCCTTGCATCGACTTCCGGGGTCTTAATGAGATCACTATCAAGGATAAGTACACGCTACCCCTCATGAACTCGGCCTTTGACTCTCTCCAGGGGGCTTCATGGTTCACCAAGTTGGATCTCCGCAATGCTTACCACCTGGTGCAGATCAAGGAGGGCAATGAGTGGAAGATGGGCTTCCGGACCCCAAGCGGCCATTTCGAGTATCTGGTGATGCCGTTTGGGTTGACCAACGCTCCGGCCGTCTTCCAGCGCCTTATCAACGACGTCCTCCGAGATTTCCTGGTCTCCTTCATGTTCTTGTACCTTGATGACATCCTTATCTTCTTGCGATCTCTGGAGGAGCATCAGGTACACGTTAGGCGGGTCCTTCAGCGCCTCCTGGAGAACCAGCTATACGTCAAGGCCGAGAAGTGTGAATTCCACGTCAGGAAGACATCTTTCTTGGGTTTTGTGATCTCGCATAATCAAGTGCTCCCCAACCCAGCCAAGGTCAAGGCGGTGGTGGACTGGCCCACCCCCTCGACCAGAAAGCAGCTGCAGGGTTTTTTGGGATTCGCTAACTTTTATCGCCGCTTTGTGCCCAATTTTGGAATTATCACTCGCCCGCTGACCTGTCTCACGTCCCCCAAGACCCCCTTTTGCTGGACTGAGGAGGTAGCTGCGGCGTTCAAGAAACTGAAGGAGGAGTTTGCCTCGTCCCGTGTCCTGACGCAGGTGGACCCGAATCTCCAGTGCCTGGTGGAGGTGGACGCCTCTGATTCCGGAGTAGGAGTGGTGCTCTCACAGCGTTCACCTATTGACAGGGTGATTCAGCGCCTTCTTTTCTCGCCGCCTGCAACCCGCCAAGAGGAATTTTGGCATTGGTGACAGGGAGCTGCTGGCGGTGAAGCTCGCCCTGGAAGAGTGGAGACACTGGTTGGAGGGGGCTGCTCAGCCATTTGTCATCTGGACCGATCACAAAAATCTGGAATATCTGAGGATGGCAAAACGACTGAACTCCTGCCAGGCACGCTGGTCCCTTTTTTGGAGGGGCAATTTAACTTTACCATCACCTACCGCCCAGGGAGCAAGAATCAGAAGCCAGACGCCCTCTCCAGGCAGTTCTTGGCGGAGACATCTGAGAAGCAGGAGGAGACCATCCTTCCGCCTTCCTGCATTGTGGGCGCCCTCTTTTGGGAGATTCGGGACCAGGTGAAGAGGGCTCAGGAGGCAGAACCCGACCCAGGGGGTGGCCCCCCGGGGTGGTTGTTCGTACCCACAGCAGTCAGGAGTGAGGTCATCCAGTGGGCACATGCCTCTAAATTAGCATGTCATCCTGGGATTTCGCGCACCATTGCACTTCTCCAAAGAGCGTTTTGGTGGCCAGGGCTTAGGAAGGATGTGACCAATTACGTCTGGGCCTGCACACAGTGAGCCACCGGGAAGTCCTCATCTTCACCCCGGCCGGTCTGCTCCACCCCCTGCCAGTCCCTACTCACCCCTGGTTTCATGTGGCTTTGGACTTTGTGACAGGTCTGCCCCCCTCAAACCACTTCACCACAGTGTTGACGAATGTAGACAGCTTCTCCAAGGCGGCCCACTTCGTGCTTCTTCAGGGGCTACCATCGGCACGGGAGACGGCGGACCTTCTGGTACAGCATGTGGTCCGCCTCCATGGCATCCCTTCTGACGTCGTCTCAGATCAGGGCCCTCAGTTCATCTCCCAGGATTGGAAGGCGTTCTGCAGGCATTGGGGTCCACAGCAAGCCTGTCTTCGGGGTACCACCCTCAAAGTAACGGCCAGTGCGAACGGGCGAATCAGGAGCTGGAGGCTGCAATTCGCTGTGTCATCTCGTCGAACTCCTCTTCCTGGAGCACCTTCCTGCCTTGGATCGAGTATGCTCATAACTCCACGGTGTCCTCGGTGTCTGGGATGTCTCCCTTCAAGGCGTCAGGGGTACGATCCTCCACTGTTCCCAGAGGAGGAGGAGGAGGAGGAGGTGGCAGTGCCTTCTGTTCAGGCCCACGTTAGGCGTTGTCACTGGGTTTGGACCACCACCCGCAAGGCTCTCCTCAAGACCATGGAGCGCTACTCCAGGACGGCCAACCGCCACAGGAGACCAGCACTGGAGTACAACGTGGGTCAGAAGGTTTGGCTTTCCACCCGTAATATCAATGTGCCGGCAGAAAAACGCAAGCTGACAAAGCGTTTCATTGGGCCCTACCCCATTACCAGCATAATCAACCCTGTGTCTGTGCGCTTAGCTCTCCCCTCTTTCATGCACATCTGCCCTACCTTTCACATCTCCCAGGTGAAGCCCTTCATCTCCGATGCCCTTTGCCCGCCCCCTGCGGCGTCGCCCCCACCGAGGATGATTGACGACCACCCAGCTTGGGGGGTTACTGCCATCTTGGACGTCCGCCGGCGGGGCCGGGGCCTTCAGTATCTGGTGGATTGGGAGGGATTTGGCCCCGAGCATTGGTCCTGAATTCGCCCAGCATTTATCTTTGATAAGCAACTCATCCGAGACTTTCATCAGGCACATCCAGGTAGGATAGGGCAGGTGCCTGGAGGCACCTCTAGAGGGGGGGGGTACTGTCATGGCGGCCGCTGGGCCGTCATCAGCTTCAGCTGCACGCACACCTGCCATTAATCTCCAGCGAGCTATAAGAGCCAGACCCACGGACAGCTCAGCACGGAGTCGTCTGTCAGCGTCACAGAGCTACGTCTCTCGTTCTCAGCCACAGACCAGTGCTACGTCTCACCAAGCTCTCCACGCCTCATCACGTAAGCCTCCCTCGTACTTACCTTGTCCAGTTATCCTCCCCTGTGCACAGGTGGATCCTCCAGGCGGCGGATCAGTCCTCGTTGGCGGCGGTGCTACTCCTCCTCCTCATTGGAGTCCCTCCTCCGCCTCATGGCACCAAGCAGCGAGCTCCCCTCCTGGCCAACGCTCCCGGAGCAAGCAGAGAAGCCACACCATCACCTGCATGTAAGCAGCGTTTATTATTGCATTCCCCACTGTGGTGCAGTAGTAACCTCTCTGCTTTATGTCCCTAGGGTTGCCAGGCAGCAGCGAGGCTCGCTCACTCCCAGCACACATCCAACACTTCACACCTCCACATTTACACACACTATAACCACACGTTTGGGTGAATAAAAGCTATAAAACTACTACTCGAGTCTGTTGTCTGTCCCCTGGGTCCAACCACCATGTCAAATACCCTTGTAAAAATCAGCCTGTTGTATACATTTTGTCCACTAGATGGCCTGGAAGAGAAAATGAAGTCTCACATGAGGCCTCGTCTCTGTGAACCATTTTGATGAAAAGCCTCAAGTCCTCCAGAAAGCCTCATTTGGCCATCACTACCCAAAACAGTCCCAAACATGCAAACTGGTCAGCGTCAGGAAGAACAAACCCCAAAACACTCCAACGAACTGGCAGGCGCAGGGTTACTGACAGTGACAAAGAAACCACTAAACACTCCGACAAACAAACTGGTGAATGCAGGGTTACTGACATAGAAAATCCACCAGAGCACAGTCTGCTCTGGTGGAGGAGACGACAATGGAAAATAGCCGCGCTGGCCTGGTGAAACAGCAGTGCTGAAATCTACACAGAAATGGGCTGCAGATGTGAGAGCTGAGACTGGCAGAGTGACCTGATGAAGCAATCAGCCACAGCTGGAAACTAGGGAGCAGACTGGGGGTGAAAGGTGAGTGACTGGGGAAACGAGGAAGGAGGCTCTGCAGGAAACGTGTGAACACAGTTGCCTTGATCTCTTTGTATGTGTGGATTACTTGGGTTGTTCCTGGTATGTGGTGAAAATCTCAGGTAAATGGCTCCATCAGAAATATATTTAGAGAAAAAATATTGACATGTTCAATTCTGAACATGACATGACTGGATCCACTTTTGCTTCATCTCAGAACAATGTGATGACGGGTATTTATGTCAAACTAATAATCACAAGAAATGTTCCTAAACAGTCCTCACCAACTACAATTGACCTTTTCAGAGCTGCCTTCAGAGCCATCGTTACAGTTGTCTCATTCTGGATGCTTTCAGGTTCCCCTGCAACAGATAAAACAGGAGGAAATCCACGTCCACAGTAGAAAAGATCCTCATCTTTAGACTTGCCTTTCACGTGTATCCTGTCTTACTTCTGCTGACTTTCATTCCTCTTATCTCCAGAGCTCTCCTCCACCTGCTCCCTACTCTCTCCCTACAGATCACAATGTCATCTGTGAACATGAAAGAGTTAAGTTACGCTAAAGTTTGCAATTGTCCATGTCTTAAAGTCTTAAATTTGTTCATACAATGTTAAGGCCTTTATTAAAAAAATGCAGTTAATCCATAAATCTGCCTTGCAAAGGTCTTAAATGCTATAGCTACATTTTCTTGCATTTGAGGTGAAATCCTTATTTAATTTTCAGAATCTGTAGGTTCTGTTTTTGCCTTTTAACATTGCGGAAAGTTAAATGAGATTAATGACCATAGAACATATACTGTTTCTAGTTGATTGTCAGGCTTTTTCTGAATTTTTTTCCCTAATTTTTATAACATATTTGCACCTTTGTTTTACATAAATTTACAACTTCCTCCTTTAAAATTTGTAACTTTTTCATCTCATAAATTTACTTTGATTTTTTTTTTCCCTCTTGCAAATTTGTAAGTTTTGCTTTAAAAAATTGACATTTTTATCTCATCAGTAAAGCATTTACAACTTAATTATTACTCCTAATAGATTCAAAGACGGACTTGCAAGCCTGCAGTTTCTGACTGCACTCCAGCAGCGTCCCAGTGTGTTGGTTCCTGTCTGGTGCCGTTCTCCTAAGAAGCTGACTGCTGCAGACATGGAGACCATGTTCCCACCAGACCTCAGTCCAACAGGAAGCAACAGGCGACAGAAAGAGGGCAAAACACTTGGATTCTGGGCTGATTATCTTCTTGACTGTGAAGGTTTGTCAGGCCTTTTTCTGCAACATATTTTATCACACTGTGAAATTCAAGACAAATGCTTTAGTAACTGTAGCATTCTGATAATCCAGAGATGCAAAACAATGTTCCCACAATGATCATTTATTTTTCCCTTTCAGAAAAAGTGACTGCTGTGTCTCTAGAGGATCTGTTGATGTCTGCTGCAGGGCAAGCATCACTTCCACCTGCTGGAATCAGACCACTGCTACACATTGAGTTTTTGGCTGATTCACCATCCCAATGTCAAACACTTGTGCAAATACACTGAAGCTTCCCCTCTGACAATCAGACAGTCACTTTAAGGCAAATATGGACTTTGGGATACAGAATTCTCCAGGATTTGGGTGCTTTTAAAATTACTTTGGGGGGATTTTATAAGAAATAAAATGTCACAAAGTGAAACGCCTGCCATTTTACCATAAAAAGGGTAACAGATTTGTCAAGAAAAATGACAGTTGAAAAGCTGAAAATGAGATTTTGGAAAAAGTACAATTGTCAAAAAACAACCTCAAAAATTTGCAAAAAAAAGTCAAATTTCTGCAAATACCAAAACATACTGGCAAAAGTTGCATTTTTGTGAGAGGTAAAAAATTTAAAAGAGGGGAAAAAAGCCACAAAGTTGTGAGAAAGTTAAAAGATCTCAGGTTAAATTGTTCAGAAATTGTTGTGGCTCCATTCAGATCTTGACTCTTTGCACAGTAGAGGTTGCTGACCCCTGCCCCAGGACATGGGAGGGTGAAATCCTGCGCTGTCCAGAGATCTGGTTTTGGGTGCACTTTAGTCTTTACCTTGCTGTTAATTTTTTGTCAAGTATGTTATGGTTCTAGGTTCTAGGGGAAACCACCACAGTTGCAGAAAAACCCCAGCAACCAGGCGATCCCTCAGGAGCAAGTGCTTGGCGACAGTGGAGAGGAAAAAACTCCATTTTAACAGGAAGAAACTTGCAGCAGAACCAGGCTCAGGGAGGGGCAGTCATCTGCTGCGACTGGCTGGGGGGTGAGGGGATAGAGAATAAGTGGTAGAAGATGGGATGGATGTTCTGGTTCTAAATTGTTCTTGGGTAATGTGAGAGTGAATAGTTTTCTGTCTCTCTGTGTTGGCCCTGCAGTGGACTGGTGATCTGTCCAGGGTGGATCCTGCCTCTCGCCCAAAGATGCTGGGATAGGCTCCAGACCCACTATGACCCAAAACGGATTAAATGGTAGAAGATGGAAGGATGGATGTTATTGACTTTATCACTTAACCCCTTGCACTCCGGTCAATTCCCCTAAAAATGCCAAAAAATAACGTGCCCAAAGTAAATCGAAAGCTGTTCTTCAACCCTTTGCAGCATCTTCATGGGGTTGGTCTCATTTAAAAGAAAACACTTTGAATTTTTTGGCAAAACAGTCATAATCTCTCTAAGTGCTCCGCCACTGAGTTACAGTCATCTAAACATAGTGAACTTGAAGAAAATAAATTTGCCCTGGGTGTTTTTTTTTGGATATAAATGCTTGCAAATAACACACAGCTTCAGATCTGGGCTGGAAAATCAACAGAAATGTAGAACCAAGTGTTATCCAGCTGAGGTCCAAATTTTGTAACAATACCACAAAAAACGAATATATTACACAGCTTTTCCTCAGGATAGTTTCCCAGGCGTTTTGAACTGTGCCAAATTGTGCCAAATGGCACAGTTTGGAAAACGTCTGTAACTTTTGAATGATTCAATATAGAAGCTTCATCTTGGGCTCTAATGAAAGGTGACACTCAGGGCTGTGTGTGTGTGGTGGGGGGGGTTGCCCCCCCCTCTCGCTACAGAGGACGGACATCGGCCCTCGATACATGACGGAATAGACTCATGTGGCAACCGCGACGCAGTCACCGCGGCTTCCCCCCCTCGCTACAGAAGAGTAGCGGGGGGGGCGTTCACGGTCTGGACGTGGTGCACGAACCGTTACTGCGGCGCACGCACTTCGGACTTCATGCGCCGCACAGTTGTAATTTACCGATTGGTCAAAAGTCATTTTTGATTACAATTTTCAGGGATAAAGAATAATTTAGCTTAGAATACTTACCTCTTCACAGCAGCAGTGTCCTGGCGAACTTCTCTTCCTCATTGTCAGACGAACGCGACGCTTGGTCCACTCTTGGTTCCCGGTCAAAACATAATTCCATTATTGCGGTTTGCCGCTTCCATGATTGCTTTTGGCGAATGATTTACGACCTTCGTCGTCCTCCATCGGTCTATGATGACCATGGAAGAATCCTAAACGTCTACTCTGCTGGAATAAAAAAAAAAAAAGCACCGCCTGTGGCTGCAGCAGTCAGTCTCTCTTCACCCAGCTTAGACAAAACAGCTTGCGAACTTCTGTGCTTCAGTTGGCTCGCTGCATTCACAGCGTTTGGTAGGGGGGCCTTCTGCTAGGTTTTCAGTCATTGGCTCTTCAAGGTTTCAGAACCCAATTCAAGGCTCTTATTAGTCAATTCAATTCAATTCAATTCAATTCAACTTTTTATATAGCGCCATTTCACAACAACAGTCATCTCATAGCACTATCAACTGTGGGGGGTCCCCCACAGTTGCAGAAAGACCCCAGCAATCAGGCGATCCCCTGTGAGCAAGCACTTGGCGACGGTGGAGAGGAAAAAACTCCCTTTTAACAGGAAGAAACACCCAGCAGAACCAGGCTCAGGAGGGCAGTCATCTGCTGCGACTGGCTGGGGGGTGAGGGGATAGAGAAGAAGAAAAGAACAGACATGTAGAGAGCAAACAGCACGATGGGACTCAATCTATGGGAGAGAACAAACAAATGTTAATGACCAGCAAAAAAAAAAAAAATATTATCATCATAGAGAGTGA
>JAJAQF010000389.1:0-21297 GCA_020510985.1 Pholidichthys leucotaenia
TGCACAGAAGCCCCCTAGCCAAAGCCGAGCATCCGTCACACCCAACCAAGTTGCATCCCACCTACTGACTATCGCCAAAGCACCCCAAGACAAAGACACCAGAAGAGCCGTTACAACTGAGCTAAAAAAACACCAAAAAATGCCTGTAGAGGAAACGAACCCTGAACCCTTCGAGGCTGCTGAACTGGAGAAAGTCCTACAGGGCCTGAAATGTGGAAAGGCAGCAGGATACGATAACATCTTCTCAGAATTCATGAAAAATCTTGGCCCCCGAGCCCTAACCTGGTTGACACAATTTTACACAAGGATCACACAAACAAACTCGATCCCAAAGAAATGGCGGACAGCAAAGGTCATTGCCATCCCAAAACCTGGCAAAGACCACAAACTACCAGCAAGCTACCGCCCAATCTCCCTACTCAGCGTTCCTTACAAAATCATGGAGCGCCTAATACTGCAACGCATTTCCCCAGAAATAGAGGATATTCTAAGCGTGGATCAAGCAGGTTTCCGCAAGGACCACAGTACAGGAGAACAAGTACTGGCCCTAACCACCTTCATCGAAAATGGCTTCGAGAGCAGACTGAAGACAGGGGCTGTGTTTCTCGATCTTACAGCCGCCTATGATACGGTCTGGCACAAAGGCCTCCTCCTGAAACTTATAAAGGCGATCCCTGCTTGGGCAACAGCAATTATAAAAACGCTGCTGACCAACCGAAGGTTCAGAGTCCACCTCAGTCAGAACACAAGTGCATGGAGAATGCAGAAAAACGGACTCCCACAAGGCTCAGTTCTAGCTCCAACTCTGTTCAACCTCTACATAAACGACCTGCCTACTACAAAATCCCGCAAATTCATCTATGCAGATGACATCTGTTTGGCATTCCAAGCACCAGACTTTGAACCACTGGAACGGGTGCTCACAGAAGATCTTGCCAAACTGGACCAGTTCTGCAAAATCTGGCGCCTAAAACCAAGCCCAGCAAAAACCGTCTCCAGTGTATTCCATCTCCACAAAGCAAAAGCTGCCAGAGAACTAAACATCCACCTGAGCGGACTCAAGCTTAAGCATGCCCCAAATCCAACTTATCTTGGAGTGACCCTTGATAGGACCTTATCCTTCAAGGAACATCTAAAGGGGACGGCTGCTAAGGTGAAGGTACGAAACAACCTGCTCTGCAAGCTTGCTGGTGCAAAATGGGGGGCGGCAGTCTCCACCCTGCGCACCTCGGCACTGGCCCTTTCATACTCTGTAGCAGAATATTGTGCCCCTGTCTGGTCCAGGTCATCTTACTCACACCATGTAGACACCCAGCTCAACTCAACAATGAGAACTATAACTGGAACAATCCGCTCAACACCACTCCCCTGGCTCTCTGTACTGTCAAACATAGCCCCTCCACACATCCGGCGAGCAGCATTAACTCAAAGGATGCTCCAAAAAGTTAAAGATTTTCCTCACTTGCCAATCCATGCAGATATCTACACCCCACCCACTGCCCGACTTTCATCCAGACGGCCGATTTGGAAAAACCCTCCCCCAGCTGACTTTACCATCCAGACAGCTTGGCAAGAGGAATGGGAGACCAAGGAGGTCCCAAACAAACAGCTGGTGATAAACCCCAACCAACAGGTCCCGGGCACCAACCTCCCAAGGAGACAGTGGTCTACACTCAATCGCTTCAGGACTGGACATGGCCCCTGCTTGGCCAGCCTTCACAGATGGGGCAGTAGCCCTAGCCCACTGTGCGCATGTGGAGAGGAGCAAACAATGGAACACATCATAGAGGTTTGCCCGCTCCAAAGACTGGAAGGAGGATTACACACCCTCCATACAGCAAACCAGGAGGCAACTGCTTGGCTTAAGGACTTTGCATTCGCTAAATAAATAAAAACCTGTGAATTTATGTTCTTGACTAATAGCTCATCACAGTAGACAACTACAGGCAATCCTTGTTAGCACCTCATCAAACTGGTTAGCAGAAAGCAACTGGTTGCACTGGGGATTGAACCCTGGATTTGATGTGTATAAAGCTGACATGACATCGATTGCACCATGGAACCCTTCCACCATTGTAGAGCAGCCTTGGTTCTGTTGTGTTGCACCAACAGAAAAGCACAACCCTGTCACAACATAGCATGTTTTCCCAACTCTCCTTAAGCCCACCGTGGTGCCCTTGAGCACCATATCAAAGCATTACTTTAAACAACGATGGCAGAAAATACACCTGAAACTGGATTTCAGATGGGCACTGTGATCTGCTTTCAAAAATGTATATGTCCATACTCTCCCACCTTGCAGAACATTATGACACATTTCAACAATTTGGGTTTAGAATGTGTGTGTAAAAAGCAATAAAAAATTACTGTAGCTAAAATTCACAGTATAATGTGGAAATAAAGATTACTTTTCCCTTGTTTTTCCAACTCTGCACCCCAGAAGCAAGGTGCACACTTCACGTCAAAGCAATAAAAATCAGAATTACATCCATCTGATCCTATGTGAGATGATCAATCAGCGATAATCCAAACATTACTGTCATGCTGCACAAGACATTTCTCACTGCACTGTCCTACAGAATAATGGAGCATTGTGTACTTATGTTACTGTGGAAACAATGATTCAAATCGTTTTGCATCTGATATGATTTGGACATAGATGAAATGATAATGTTTAAATCATCCTTAAAGATTTTTATTATAACCTGAATCAAAGCAAGAAATGTAGTTTACAGGGATTAAACTCTTAGACTTGATTCAGACAAATAAAATATAGTTATTTAGTGAAAACTAAGCTTAGAATAACAAAAACATATTTACACAAAACTCTCAGTTGGTCTGGATCATTTGTAAATATTGTTTGACATTGTACTAAATTTTAAGCTATTAACAGATTGGTTTTGGGAATCTAGGTATGAAAGGAAAACAAAAATTTATAGAATAACCTGCAATTATTTATGTGATGGCTGACCCATGGGAGCCCGAGGTTCCCCATGAATCTGTCTTTTGAGATGAGATGAGATGAGATTCAACTTTATTGTCATTACACATGTATGAATACAAGGTAACGAAACGTGACTTGGCATTTGGGTATGCTCTGCAGAGCGCATCTAAGGCCGCGGTAGCTGCTAGGCACCAGTCATAAAGAAGAAAGAAAAAGTGAAGGGATATGGAATGACACAGTAGGCGAGAGAAAAAAACATGTTTATCAAAATGTCGCTCAGTAAGTGAGCGAAATTTTTATTGCAGGAAAAAAAACCCTCAATGAACATTTAGCAGACAACAGAACCAAAAGTCAGAGAGGATCAGTGAATGAATGGATGTAATTCAGTATAAGTGAATCAGTGTGTTCGTGTATGTTGAATGCAGGTGGGTGTTTATCAGTTACTGGAGGCAGCAAATCTCTCCCAGCCGAGATGTTATGTCTTAGTGTCTGAAACTCGGAAGCATGTCCTTGAGGCATGGCAGATGGAAATTTCCTGAGCCAGTCACTGTCCTGAGAGTTCAGATTGCAGCATACCAGAATGTTTATGAAGAGAAGCACAGTCTTCTGTTTTGTCTTAATCCAGGAGGAAAATAGTCAACAGGGCACCGAATTCAAGGTCTGATAACACAGATCACTCAGAGCATAGAATTTACAGCTCTTGCAATCCTGTGTTCATAATTTCCATACATATGCTTTAAATCCATTCTTGGAGGGCACCAAAACGACTCCAGATGTTTCCCTTCTAAACATGGGAAGCATGTCCGGCAGAGTCCATCTCTCTACAGTGCATGCCAGATGGTAATTTCCATGTTAGTCTTGCCGTCACTTAGTGCTCTCCCCCGTCTAGTCGAATTGTTGAAGAAGCAGCTACGCCGGGACCGCTTTGATTAGCTCTTCTAGTTAAATTTTCGATACACCAGGAAAACTCCAGAGCCAATCAGCAGAAAAATCCTGTGATCGTGCCAAACCAGATAGATGTTTCCACATCATCAGTCGAATCATGCAGACACATGTGTTCCAATCCATGGGTCTCTCCATAGGGGCTCCGCCTGGCCCAAATTTATGTAAAAAGTTGTTAATTTTATTAAAGCCGCTCACCAAATCAATTTTTTTCATTTGGATCAAGATTCAGCCAGAAGAACAGCGACGCAGACAAGACAGCAAGCTGGGATTCTCAGTTAGGGAGGGTGGAGGAGGGTGAAAGAGGGAGCAGAAGAAAAAGCGACCGTTCTCTCTGAAGGGCAGGAAGGAAGCCAGAAGGAGGAAGCCAGAAGGAGGAGGGGGAGGAGGACAGCAGTAGAGGAGGAGGGGCCTTGTCCAAGGAGGGAATGCACCCCCACAGTGGAAATGAATGCATCAGTGTGGACAATGGTGTCAGTGGCAAGAGAGTGTCCCCAAAGGCAAGACTGGCTGCTGGGAAGGGGAGGTGCCCATGACCCACATCCACTACAACAAAACTGGACTGCATGATTAAGACTAAGACAGATAAGTGGACTCACTCCTACACATATACAGAAAAGTTACATAGCATCTTCCATTTACCTGACTTTGATCTAATGTTAACAATGTAGTGTTTACCAGAAGTAATGTTGGAAATTCAAGGTACTCCACTTAAATTTGTGTGATGCAGGTGCAGGTAATGACATTCAGGGCTTTTCAAAGTCAGAAGGAAAAGTAACAGTTAAATTTGCAAATGGAAAACTACATCTGTCACATCTGTGAAAGCAATGGATCCTACTACCGGTAACATTCTTGATGCGTAGTTCATTTTGTCAGAGGCTACCCACATGATGAGGAAGTAAACGTAGTTCATGAGACTTCCAGACCAAAATACTGATACTCACTAGGCCTGGTCACGGCCAGACTGGGTTCAGTGACATCAGACCTATGTAGAAGAGCTACACAGCATTTTACAGCCATAATTCCTACTGACTGGCAATCTGCAAATCAATATCATTGTACCATGTACTGTAGGCAATTGAACGGATCTGATCCAAATTATGAACAAACATTTTTTGCAAATCTCTTCTCCAGATTGGTCATAGAAAACTTGTACTGGTCACCAAGGGGATGTATGGAAGAATCCGTTGTCTTATCTGGTGAAGATAAGAGACATTTTAAACAATGGGGAGTTCCACACATCTCACTGGTCAGACCCAAACACATGGATTGGAAAGATGTTGGACATTTTGTCACCTCTGCGGAGGAATGTAACCATCCATGGGAAGCCAACATGTGACCTTAAGATAGAATATTCTCCTAAATTAGAAACATATGCATTGTCACTTAAATGAGTAACCACAGCACAACAGGCTGTGCACAATTGACACCCATAAATCTCCTACATGACCAATCCTAACATCAGCAGAAGAGAAGATGAGAAATTTTGAAGCAAATTCTAAATTCATTATGGTAAAACGATAAAACAGATGTTGGTCTAATAACATTTAGCAAAATATGTCACTATAGGACCATATAAAAGACAATATCCTCTCTGTCTAGAAGCTTAAAAAGGTGTTAAAAAGGTCATAAAAGAGATAAAAAAAATAGGCAGCAGATGTCATAGTGTCATGCTCAGCCTCTCCATTCCTGTGGGAAACATCTTGATGATGCAGGACCTACAGGAATTAACAAAGCTATAAATCGTTGTGCTCATAGTGTACCACGATCACACACACTGTCGAATGAACGAGAACTCCAAATGCAATTTTTCACAGTGGTAGTCATTAGCAATACATTTTTTGGCATACCAGTACACCCAGATCATCAATTCTGGTTTACATCCATATCTGAAAACAAAAAGTACATATGCACAAAACTATCACAGGGTAACTGTGAATCTCCGCCAATTTTTTTTCTCAGGCAATGTCAGCAAATCTTGCACATTTTATATCTCCTAATAGAAACCAATTGCTCCTTTATGATATATTGCTGGCATCTCCTGATGAAAAAATATGCAAACAAAACATATCTCTGCAGGCTGGAGTCTGTAGGTTATTAAATAAAGGTGCTGTGTTTCATCAATGTTCCCAAATTTATACCTGACCAAAGGGTAAACCCATCCTCCCACAAAAATTATTTCACTATGCTGCTACTTGAATGCATACACGTTGTCATGTGTTCAAGGGAGGGATGGTGTTATTAGTTATCACAGCCTATGGGTTTGAAAATTTTGCCTATAATTTGTGCACAAGATAATGCCCAGGGCATTATCAAGATCAGAGAAGGGTAGTTTTCAGTCATCAACATATCCATTTCACAACATTTGCAAGGACTTCATTGAGCTAATCAAATGTGAAGGAAAGATATATTGTTTAGTTATAGTGGATATGGTTACAGATTATTTCACATTTAGGGAAAGTGTTGAATAGTGATTTGAAACACCATGCAACATGTCACCCACAGTGTGCAGGATTTGTGGAACGACATAATTGGACCATTATAGTAAGATTAAGAAAACAATGGCACAAACAGGACAGAATTGGATTTATTGTTTACCTTGATACTATTTTAAATGAGAATAATGCCTACAAAAGAAGGCTTATCTCCATTTGAAGATTACATAAAAAGCTTTAATTAGTATTCCCTCTTAGACCAGTTAACCCAGAAGATGAAGATATTTGCTTTAGAAGATTGCATGTTAAAAATGTTGACTCAAAACGATTCTGTTCATGCTTTTCTTCGTAGGAAGGAACACACAGGAGGAATCATCACCATAAAATCCGGAAACCAAGTACTTACAAAGACTGTAAAAAGAAGACCTGGTCAGAAGCCCCATGGCAAGGCCCATATAAGGTAATATTGTCAATTCCAACAGATGTAAAAGCACAAGGCAGAGACACTTGGGTACACCCGACACACTGTAAATTATTATTCAATTCAATTCAACTTTATTTATATAGCGCCATTTCACAACAACAGTCATCTCATAGCACTATCAACTGTAGGGAGGACCCCCACAGTTGCAGAAAGACCCCAGCAATCAGGCGATCCCCTGTGAGCAAGCACTTGGCGACGGTGGAGAGGAAAAACTCCCTTTTAACAGGAAGAAACCTCCAGCAGAACCAGGCTCAGGGAGGGGCAGTCATCTGCTGCGACTGGCTGGGGGGTGAGGGGATAGAGAAGAAGAAAAGAACAGACATGTAGAGAGCAAACAGCACGATGGGGACTCAATCTATGGGAGAGAACAAACAAATGTTAATGACCAGCAAAAAAAAAATATTTCATAGAGAGTGAGGAAAGGAGTGAGGCCCAGTGCATTACTGGAGGTCCCCCGGCTGACTAAACCTATTAGCAGCATAACTAAGGGAGGGTTCAGAAAACACATGATCCCTCCCTAATTGTAGGCTATATCAAAAAGGTAGGTTTTAGCCCTATTCTTAAAAACAGAGATCGAGTCTGACTCCCGAATCCAGATTGGCAGCTGATTCCACAGGAGAGGAGCTTGATAACTGAAGGCTCTGCCTCCCATTGTACTTTTGGAGATTCTAGGTATTACAAGTAAACCTGCATTTTGGGAGCGTAGTGCTCTGTTAGGATGATACGGTAGTATCAGATCTTTTAAATAAAAAGGAGCCTGATTGTTTAGAGCTTTGTAAGTAAGAAGAAGGATTTTAAACTTAATTCTAAACTCTATGGGAAGCCAATGAAGGGAGGCCAGAACCGGAGAGATATGATCTCTCTTTCTAGTACCTGTTAAAACTCTTGCTGCAGCATTTTGGATCAGCTGAAGACTTTTTAAAGATGTTTTAGGACAACCTGATAATAAAGAATTACAATAATCTAATCTCGAGCTAACAAAAGCGTGGATCAGCTTCTCAGCATCACTCTGAGACAAGATGCTCCTAATCTTGGCAATATTACGCAAATGATAGAAGGCAGTCTTAGAAACAAATTTAATATGTGAATTGAAGGACAAATCCTGATCAAAAATAACTCCAAGGTTCCTCACAGAGCTATTAAGAGAAAGAGTAACTGCATCCAAACTGAAAGTTTGATTTGGAAAGGAATTTCTAAGGTTTTTTGGACCAACAAGAATGACTTCAGTCTTATCTGAATTTAATAGCAGGAAATTACAAGTCATCCAAACTTTGATTTCCTTAAGACAGGCTTCTAACTTGGCTAATTGATTAGTATCATCTGGCTTCATTGACAGGTATAATTGTGTGTCATCTGCATAACAGTGAAAATGTATACAGTGCTTTCTAATAATGTTGCCTAACGGAAGCATATATAAACTAAAAAGAGTAGGGCCAAGCACAGATCCCTGTGGAACTCCATGACTAAGCTTTGAGCTGAGAGAAAACTCATCATTTACATGAACAAACTGGAACCTATCAGATAAATAAGATCTAAACCACTGCAACGAAGTTCCATTAAGTCCAACATAGTGTTCTAATCTATCAAGTAGAATATTATGATCAATAGTATCAAAAGCTGCACTAAGATCTAAAAGGACAAGTACAGAAACTAGTCCATTATCAGATGCAATGAGGAGGTCGTTAGTGACCTTCGCTAAGGCTGTTTCAGTGCTATGATGGATTCTAAACCCAGATTGAAACTCCTCAAATAAACCATTTCCCTGCAGGTGGTCAAATAATTGCATAGCAACAACTCTTTCTAAGATTTTTGAAATGAAAGGGAGATTAGAGATTGGTCTATAGTTAGCTAAGGCTCCTGGATCTAGCGTTGGCTTTTTGAGTAAGGGTTTAATTACAGCCGTTTTAAAAGCCTGCGGTACATGGCCTAAAGTTAATGAAGAATTGATTATATGAAGAATAAAGCTACCAATAAGTGGGAAGACTTCTTTAAATAACCTGGTAGGAATAGGGTCTAAAAGACAAGTTGAAGGTTTGGATGAGGAAGCTATTTTGTCTAACTCACAAAGGTCGATTGGAGTAAACTCATCAAGACAGACATCAATAGAAGGAGTTGTAGTAGTTACAGTATTTAAGTTAACTGTGGGAAGAATCTGATTGATTTTATCTCTGATGGATGAAATTTTATTATTGAAAAAGTTCATAAAGTCCTGACTAGTAAGCTCTAAGGGGATGCTAGGATTGACAGAGTCCTGACTCTTTGTCAACCTGGCTACAGTACTGAAAAGAAACCTGGGATTATTCTTGTTCTCTTCTATTAATGCAGAGTAATAACTCGTTCTAGCTTTTCTAAGAGATTTTTTATAAATTAAAAGATGATTTCTCCAAGCTAAATAGATTTCATCTAAATTAGTAGAGCGCCATTTTCTTTCTAATTGACGAGTCTTCTGTTTTAAGCTATGAGTTTCTGTGTTGAACCAAGGAGTTAAAAATCTCTGATTAGACTTTTTCTTTTTTAAGGGGGCCACCAAGTCTAGAGCCTGATGCAGAGAAGCTGAAACACTATCCACCATGTTATCAATTACAGAAGGAGCAAGCTGTCTATAGCTTATTTCCGTTGTGTTGACACATGGCATAGAGGAAACAATCTGCATAAATTTGGAAACAGCATCATCTGAGAGGCATCTACTGTGATAATATTTTTCTTTAGGCGCCAAATAGTCAGAAATAGTAAAATCAAAGGTTAACAGACAATGGTCTGACAGTACAGGGTTATGAGGAGACACTACCAGATTTTCTATTTCTATGCCATATGTCAGAACAAGGTCCAATGTATGGTGGAGGTAATGAGTAGAATTTCCTACTTTCTGAGAAAACCCAATCGAGTCTAATATTGAATTAAAAGCCACATTAAGGCAGTCACTATCTACATCCACATGTATATTAAAGTCCCCTACTATAATTATTCTATCAGATTTCAGCACTAAATCAGCTAAGAAATCAGGAAATTCGGATAAAAATTCTGAATAGGTTGATGGGGGACGATAAACTATGGCAAATAAAATTGGGTTTAACCTGGAATTGCTAAAGTGCCCAATACTGAGGACCAGGCCCTCAAAGGAATTATAACATGTTTTTTGCTTTACATTAACTAGTAATTTGGAATGGTAAATTGATGCTACTCCTCCTCCACGACCAGAACTTCTGGGATTTTGACAGTTTAAATAACCAGAGGGAGTTGATTCATTTAAACCAACATAATCCTCTTGTCCTAACCAAGTCTCTGTAAGGGAAATTAAATCAATCTGATGATCAATTAACAGATCATGGACTAACAGAGACTTGGGAGTTAGAGACCTAATATTTAATAAACCACATTTAATTTTTAAATTATGAGGAGGAACAGAGGCCAAATCATTCAATTTAGAGGCTTTATGTTTAATTTGAGTTTTACCAATATTTTGCTTTATCACTTTGGGATGCTTATACATTATATTTTTATTTACTTTGGAGGGAGCAGACAACGATTCTCTGATGGGGAAGACAGGGGCTAAGCTGAGGGGTGGCGGATGAAGAGGAGCTGCAGAGAGGCGTGTAAGACTGAGACTCTGCTTCCTGGTCCCAACTCTGAGTAGTCATGGTTTTGGAAATTTGGATAAAAAAGATGCCAGATTGTTAGATAAATGAGAAGCACCATCCAAAGTGGGATGAATGCTGTCTCGTCTCATAAGACCAGGTTTTCCCCAAAAAGAGCTCCAATTGTCAATGTAGCCCACGTCATTTTTAGGACACCACACAGACAGCCAGCGGTTCAAGGATGACGAGCGACTAAACATGTCATCACTGGTCAGATTGGGGAGGGGCCCAGAGAATACTACAGTGGCAGACATCGTTTTGGCAAAGTCACACACCGATTCTACATTAAGTTTCGTGACTTCCGACTGCCGGAGACGGATGTCATTAATGCCGGCGTGAATAACAATTGTGGAATATTTACAGTTACTTTTAGCCAGCATTTTCAAATTTGACTCGATGTCGCCTGCTCTGGCCCCAGGAATGCATGTGACTATGGCCGCTGGAGTCTCTAGGTTCACGTTTCTGACTACAGAGTCGCCAATGATCAGAGTTTTTTCCTCAGCGGGTGTGTCGCTGAGCGGGGAAAAACGATTAGAAACGTGAACAGGTTGGTGGTGAACCGGGGCTTTGCGACTAGGCTTCCTTCTCACCGTCACCCACCCAGTCTCCTCGCTGCAGAGGAGAGCCGGGGAACCGGTGACAGGGGGACCTAAGCTAGCTAGCTCCGCTGCAGCTAAGGGGCGTCCGTCGAGATTAACTGGCGCAGACGGTGTTTCAATGCAGCGGAGCCGGGATTCCAAATCAGACAACCTCGCCTCGAGCGCCTCAAAAAGACAACATTTATTACATTTACCGTTATCACTAAAAGAGGCAGAGGTGTAGCTAAACATCTGACAGAGAGAGCACACCAGAGGAGGAGAGGAAGGAGAGCTAGTAGCCATAGCTAGTGGCTCGAGAGCTGGAGAGCAAACCACACAGGCAGACAGCAAAACAGGAAGTGACGATACGTTACCACAAGGAAGTGACAATCGTCACAAGGAAGTGACGATTATCAAAACAAACCATAGACGCTAGCCATAGAGAGTGTTGCTGTTGTGGAGGAAGTCTGGGGCTACAAAGGGAGTCAGGTATTTTAGCTGACCTGATTGTCTCAAACCTTGGTGAAGAAATTAAGAGTCTGCAGCAGGTAGAATACACTCAAAATGGCTAACAATGAAAGACCCCTCAGAGATTGCTGTTGTCGATTCCAGTTTTTTAAATGGCTCACATTTGTGTTCTTCGCGCTTGTCCTTGTTGTAGTTCTCCTGATACAGTTGTTGTGCAGCTCAGTAGCTATTTTAAAAGGTAATTGACAAATCAATTAACACCGACATTAAGGATAAAGGGACACCACCCACCATAACGTGCACTGAAGATAACGCTTGTGTAGTGTAGTTTAACTATTGTGATATATATAAAATTGTGACCACTCCATGCACTATGAATCTGAGTCTGTGATTTATGGAAAGAGTCATAAGTACATATGCCCTTCTCCATGTAAATGGAGAAGGGTCCTTTGTGTTCAGTCACAAAGGACCCGATGACTCTTAAACTGGACAATATTATGTTGGAGTAAATGTACTTGGAAAAGACCCCTTAGAAAGCGTAGGCATGGTCTACTATTCATCCTAAACCTAATTGTGAAGCAATAACACTATATTCAAACACACACCAAGATATGTAGAACAGGTATTCACAACTAACTATTGATAGTAATATGCAGAGTTTCTTGCTAGTAGGACAAATAAAACAAATTTCTCCGGCTCAGGATTTAGAAACATTTCAAACAGTTCCTCCAAGCCATCATCTGCAGCAGTCCCAGCATCAATGGCACCAGGGCAGAACAACACCTTTGAACTAAATGGAGGATGGTGACTCTGTGGGTATAGTGTCTCCTCACACCTGCCTCTCTAACTGGGAGGTGTCTGTGCCCCTGTATGACTGACTGTCCACACTGTCATGATGCATCTGGTTAAGTCAGACAGTATGGGCATTGAAAGAGAGACCTTGAATACAAACCACATGATACATTCTGAGCAGCAAATATATCATTTGAATTTAAACATTGGAGCATTGGCCAAAAGGTCACACTTGCACCATTTCCTTGGACAGGAGTCGGAAAGAAAATTCTTAGGACTGAGTTTTGGCCAAGATAGTGAGTATGAACCCGAGGTCTTCACTGCCTGGCTGCAATCCTTCCTTGGATGGTGGGCAGGAGAGATTAAAACAACAACAACAACAACAACAAACAAATATAATGTTACCCCTTATGATTGGAATTGCCATTCTTATGTGTGTAAGATGTTGCTGCATTCCCTGTTGTAGAGGCCTTATTGGAAAAAAAAAAAACAAAAAAACAGTACATGCTGCTGGTGCACACCAGTATCTAAGATTAGCTCAGCAGGAAGAGAGTGATGAGGATAGTTAGTTAATCCCTTCACACCTGAAGGTGTATATGGGCAGCGCCTATCTCCGTTTCTCTGACCCTAGGCCACACAGCTACTGTAAGTAGTGAAAGCTACAGCGGGGGGGGGGGGGGTCAGTCCTCTGGTAGGAGAATCTGTGTGTAACTTTACTTTCCCCATTCCATGATGCGGAGCACCACGCTAGAAGGCAGAAAGCACCATTTTTATATGGTCTTTGGTATGACCCGGCCGGGATTTGAACCCCTGCCTCCCGGGTGTGGGGCGGATGCTCTACCAACTGATCCACCACTCCGGTAAGTGATGAGGACAGTCAGGTTTAAATCATGTCTAGCAGTGTCTCTGCAAGAAAAAATGTTGGTATTGACAATATGCCTATAATGACTAAAGTATGTTGAAGACTGTGTAAATACATTTATTGGAAGTTTTAATTATTGAAATTGTAATACTGAAGTTTGTAAATGATAACTCGTTTTTATGGTTGTCGACGGTAGTAGAACCAAGGTGAGAATTTTTCCTTTATATATGCTCAAAGAATAAAGACAGAAAAGAAATTGCATTACAATGATGACTCATGAAAGTTTACTGCTTAATAGGTTTTTCACTCATCACACATGAAAATAACATCAGGTGTCTGATACCTGTTTATTATAGTTATTGACTCCATAAAATGGAGTCAAGAGAGAAAATAATAGTTATAATAAATAAATAGTGAAGATTAGTTAAATAGATATTACACAAAGTGTTTGCATACACATATCTCTTAGATCCACACATACAAGCAGACACACACACACACACACACACACAGACATGCAAGTCAAATCTACACATGCACAGTTCACACATAAACATTAGTTGCTTACACACGTATTACACACATGCACACAAACATATAAGCTTCCCAGGAAAGTCTCTGCTCTTGTTTCTATGTATGGGCATGTTTAGGGATGAAACGAAGACATATGGATGCTGAGAGGAAGCCATAAAGCCATAAAGGCAGGAACAAATGCCCATCAACTTGCCCATATGTAGCTGTGAATTCCTTTGTGCGGGGTCTTTCATCAGAGGAGGGGGTAAAAAGACCTGAGGCCATGTATTCTGACTCCCTGCATGGTTCAATAAAAGTTAAGCCGAGAAATAGTATTTTTTCTGTGATTATTGGATGGTTAACTGAAAAGATTCTGCTAACTGTCCAGAAAATTAATTTTTACATTTGTCAATTTAAAGTATCATAGAAAATTAAGAATTTACTTTTGCTTCTCAATATAAACCTTTTCCATAAAAGACACACCCTGTCACTGTTGTACAGGTTTATGTGGCTGGCCCGTGTGTGTAAAGCAGACATGATAACCACTACACCATGTAACCCTCATGAACTTGCAAAGCAAGCCCGGGTGTCCAACTGTTGCCGTCACATGACTGACCACAACCAGGAATGTGAAGCGTTATCATAACACAGTGACAGGCTTGTGCTTTTCCTTTGGTGAATGAGATGTACACAAAGTCTGCCCTATGCTGGTAGAAGAGTTCTATGGTGTAGTGGTTATCACATCTGCTTTACATGCAGAAGTTCCTGGGTTCAATCCCCAGTGGAACTACTTTTTTTTATGCTAACTGAGGCTTACCAGTTGACTGAAGTGCTAATAAGGATTGCCCATAGCTTTGTGTTGTAACAGAGTTCAAAGCTTGTCTTCCATGTACACTCAGTTGTGGTGTTTGCAATGCTCTCTAAAAGGAAGGTCACATCAACTTTACAATGCTCAGTAGGGAAGAGGACCTGTACTTAATTGCCACCTGTGAATTTATGTTCTTAATTAATCACTCATCACAGTAGACAACTATGGGCAATCCCTGTTAGTGCCTCATCAAACTGGTTAGCTCCAGCATCAAGTAACTGGTTCCACTGGGGATTGAACCCAGGACCTTCTGCGTGTGAAGCAGATGTGATAACCACTACACCATGGAACCCTCATGCTCTTGCAAACCAAGCCCGGGTGTCCAACTGTTGCCGTCACATGACTGACCACAGCCAGGAATGTGAAGTGTTAGCATAACAAAGTGACAGGCTTGTGCTTTTCCTTTGGTGAAACAGATGTACACAAAGTCTGCCCTATGCTGGTGGAAGGGTTCCATGGTGTAGTGGTTATGACATCTGCTTAACATGCAGAAGGTCCTGGGCTCAATCCCCAGTGGAACTAGTCTTGTTTATGCTAACTGAGGCTTACCAGGGTCCAGTTGAGTAAGCTGTTAACAAGGATTGCCCATAGCTTTATATTTCAAAGCTTGTCTTCCATGTAAACTTAATCCTTGTATAGACAATGCTATCGAAAAGGAAGGTCACATCAACTTTACAATGTATTGGCTCCTCAGTAGGAAGAATACTTGTACTTAATATGCACCTGTGAATTTATGTTCTTGACTAGTAGCTCATCACAGTAGACAACTACAGGCAATCCTTGTTAGCACCTCATCAAACTGGTTAGCAGAAAGCAACTGGTTGCACTGGGGATTGAACCCTGGATTTCATGTGTATAAAGCCGACATGACATCGATTGCACCATGGAACCCTTCCACCATTGTAGAGCAGCCTTGGTTCTGTTGTGTTGCACCAACAGAAAAGCACAACCCTGTCACAACATAGCATGTTTTCCCCACTCTCCTTAAGCCCACCGTGGTGCCCCTGAGCACCATATCAAAGCATTACTTTAAACAACGATGGCAGAAAATACACCTGAAACTGGATTTCAGATGGGCACCGTGATCTGCTTTCAAAAATGTATATGTCCATACTCTCCCACCTTGCAGAACATTATGACACATTTCAACAATTTGGGTTTAGAATGTGTGTGTAAAAAGCAATAAAAAATTACTGTAGCTAAAATTCACAGTATAATGTGGTGTAACGGAAATATGGGATATTAATAAATAATAAATATGATCAGGTATGAATTATTTAATTTATATTGATGTATTGGAATCTGAGCTCAAATCTCATTTCATATACTTCAGAAAAGTTAATAACACTCGTAAGGGGCACCAGCTTCTATCTTTAAGAAGCAATTTGATCTTTAATTTCACTTTATACCTGTTTGATCACTCAATAAATTAATCAATAATCAGTCTCAAAAATTTTCCGTGAATTCGATACCTGGGCTTGAAACAGACTCAGAATGAAATAAGTTCCCAACAACTTCTCATTTTTAAATATTTATTAAACGAAATGATTAATAGACATTGAATAATTTCATTAATCATAAAATCAATCTTGTAAATGATAGATTAACAATGTCAATATTTTCGGAACCAGGGTTAAACTGAGAAACAAATTTCTATCAGTTTGAGTTAACAGATTATTAAAAACAACGCAAATTTATGGAGAAAGTTTGCTAATTATGAAAAAGTCCTAAATTAATCTTAAGAAAATAAAAACGGAATTTTAATGAAAAGGAGAGTTATGTTAAGGGCTTCTTAATTTGCATTTGATTAGATATATAAATTATTACCGAACCTCAGAAGTTAATTCAGTAGTGGAATTAAAGTTTTTTTTGCAGCTCACGTGCTTCTCGGTGATGATAGTTCTGTCGTCCGTCCTCAGCCCAAAATTTCGTGGAAGTTAAGGGAAATATCTGCCCGCAGATATTTCAGGGTCCCAGTTCAACCTTTAGATTCAAGCGGTCGAAGGGGGCTGGATTCTGGAGTGTCTGACCCAGAGTTGAAACTGAGTTCTAGCCAGACGGTGACGATGCTTCTTCAGCGTGTGATGAACAGCTGCACGTTGATTCCTCAGTTGCGTCTTTTCTTTCTGGTAGACAAACGGCTGCAGAGGTCTTCGATAATAATTCAAAGATATCTAATCCGATTTCAAATTAGAAAAGAAAACTTTCGGACTTTAGATAAAAATTATAGCTTCTGGTGGGTGCTTGGTCAAGAAAAATATAAAAATAAAGTCAAGATTAAAGTTTACATTAAAATTAAACAAACGGCGGTTTTACAGAAAGTTTAACAAAGAAAAAGTGATGAATAAAAATTGGAGTTTGACTCCGGTTAAGAATTGAGCTCAAAGAAATAGGAATTCCTAGGTATTTAAGAGAAAAAGAAAAATACAAAGTGACATAAACAAATTACGAGTTATCTGCTCTGTGTTCAGAAAAGCGACATATGGTCCTTTGTTCTTCCTTGCTGTGTTTAGACAATGGAAGAGATCAGAAAAAAGAGAGAGGCGAAAAGCGCGTCCGGAGCAGAAAGAGGGAGAGACGAAAAGAGTCTCTCTCCTTTTTATAAGCTCTGTTGAGTTTCGCGGGATTCCGGCCTGACCGGAATCTCAGCCAATGAGCGTCCTTCGTGGGCGGGCTCGATGAACTTTTAGTCCAATGAACAAACAGTCTATTGTTCGGAGTCCTTTGGGGTGAAGAGTTGTCGTGCAGAGATTGGCTGTTGGAGTCACATGTGATAGAGGCGTAACTCATACATACTGGAAGTTAAAATTTCCCTTTATGTATTAAACTAAGATAACTTTAGTGATTAGTATAAATTATAAGCAGTGCTTCTAAATCAACATGCAGGAATAAACATTCATATAAACATTAGCATGCATATATATATATATATATACAGTATATATATACTGTATATATATATATATATATATATAAAATCACAGATTAATGCATTTCACACATATTTTCCACATCAAAAACATCAGAGTCCATCTGCATTTTCATAGTTCTGAAAAGAATGAAGGTTTAGAATTGAGTTTGTGATAATGTACTTTAAAGCTGTTTAAATCCAGTGTTTTCACAGTTTAAGGAAATTAGCTGAGTGTGGATCTGTTGCATGTTTTATGGGGGCAATAAAAGTGAAGCCGGACATTGGGGGAAATTCCTTAGGCTGGTTTTAACAAAAGGGGATTTCAGCTGTGGCCTGGGGGAAGAAAATCCATTTATTTGCGTTATTCCTGGATGAAACAAAAATGTCTTTAAGCAGAAGAATAATTGTTGCTGAGCCAAAGTGAGATGATGCTACAGTCCCCCCTCTGGTATCAATGGTGACGTTGATTCAGCGTTGATAGCAATCCTAGGCATCAAATCCCAATTTGGCGAGGCTTGATCCAAATGCTGAACTAAAGTTCTGATGTCGATAAGTCTTAAGCTTGTAAACAGTATCTATTCCAAAGTGTAGGCCCTTAAATTTGGTTTTCTGAAAAACTTCTGGAAATTTCAAAAATAATTTTGGCGTGACCAAATATAAACATTGTATAATTGTCTAGGATATACTAAAGTTTTGTATACGCCTGTAAAGACTTAAAAATTCTGGGTACAAAAAAAAGTGAACTAGAAGTATGTGGGTTTTGACATACTTGATATAAATGTTTTGGGTTTGCTGAAAAATATCTATTCAAGATTTCAAAAACAGTTTAAATGTGCATAAAATCTAAATAAAGTATAAATGATTATTTGTATACACACAAGCATGTATCCAAAAATCTTAGTCAAAAGCACAAATAAAATTCTTTCATACTTCAGGTAGATTCAGACTAATCAATATTGAGGTGACTCAAGGAGGTTCAAATTGAATTTGTTTAGTTAGACTAAACCATGGTTCCACAGATGTCCAAATCATAGGGTGTTTGAGGCTTTTGTTCGGAAAAGTTGAGTGGGCATAGGATGTCGTTATCATTCTTTGGATGGCAATGAGAAGTAAATTTGGATTTACTGCAAAAAGGATATGATGAGAAAGCATATTCATTGTTAAAGCGTTAACTGAAAAGCTAATGTTTCTAGCTACTTCTGAGAGTAACATAGACATTGGCTGTGTGTGAGCATAGTCAACCCTTAACACAAAGAGCAAAGAGTTCAAGACCTTGTTGAGTTTGATTGAAGCTTCGGAGCAAGCATTCAAAACCAACACAGTGTCTTGTAAGATTTTGGTAACCATTTGTGGTTCGACAACCTGGCGTTTCGGTTTAGCGGTGTTGACCGAGTTAACAGTGGGCATGCTAAGGTTAACTACAGGCTCTAACGATGGGGCTGTTATCAAGAATCCATCCGAGGATCTTTGACCTTTCGTTTTGGCTTGGCCCAATTCTGACTGGGTAACAGTGGGTGTGATTGCTAGGCAGATGGCTAAACTGATAAACAGGAGGGCCATCATCTTGGTAAACAAAAGTGAGTGGTTTTGGATCTTAATCTTCTTGTTGATCTTTCTTTAGATACCTGGTTGGCAAATGAAAATTCCTCTTAGAGGTGGAATGATTTCTTTTAGATGGATGTACTTTATTGATCCCCAAACTGGGAAATTACAGAGTAGAGATAGAGATTGAACTCTAAACCTTGTGCTTGTTTTTCACCTTTGATGGGAGTTTTAAGATTATTAGCTCAAGCTAATGGTGTTGAATGTCTTGTGTATACTATTTGGTAATAGTAAGTTGATTGAAGTTTATTAGATTTTACAGAGGTCTTTGAAATTAGTTTAAGGGCTGATTTGGTTTTAATATACCCTTTCCTTTCTGGAAGTTTGATGCAGTTAACTAATTGCTTGGATAAATTTGACTGAGTGTACCTGAGGCTAGTAATTAGCTACAGTTATTTCTCAGATGTAGGTTTGATTTTAATCTTATTTATGGACTTACTTTGACAGTGTTGTACCCGACAAGTCCCATGGGGTTTTGGTAAAGGTTACTCTGATTTTGGTGAGCCCATTTGAAAATGGGGTCCTGGATTTGGCTCTTGAGTGGCCAAAGTTTGTTGTTGACAATGTGTGGATTCATCCACTCTGGCAGGAATTTAGGAGTGATTTTCCTTTCCTGTAAATTTATTTCAGGTGTCTGTGGTACAAATGTGGGGTGGAAGATCTTGTCCCCCCTTCGCAGTTTGTCATGCGAAAGTTTTTGATCGTTGTACGCTTTCTGTTGTTTAGCGACTCGGTCCGAATGGTTTTGAAATACAGCCTTGGGAGCTTTGTATGTCGTTTTGGTGCTTTTGTGCTCTGCAGCTGGAATGTTATGGGCATTGGCAGTCATCACCCCCCTCTGGTTTCGAGGAACTCTGAGCGGTGGCGATGATGGTTCATCGGAAGCATGAACAGGAGTGCCATTGCATAGCTGCAGAGAAGATTGTGTCGTGTGAAGTGGTTTCAATTTTGGTATGTTATAGGGTTTAGATGCGGGCAGCGCATGTACCATTTTATCCGACCGGTGTTTGACGGTTTTATGGATCCTTTGGTTGCACGGTTGAGTGACTGTGCGCCTTGCGTTTGCAAAAGTTGGGTTCGTTGTCGCAAAAAGTTGAGGTTTTAGAGGGTCTAGAGAGCCGGTTGGTGTGGCTCTTGTGACCATGCAGGCCTCATGGGCGGGTGGGTGGGTTTCAAAATGTGACACCACCATTGAATCATGGGTATCAAGGGTTTTAAGAGGGCCGTTTGGGGTTTTCTGCTCGGCCGTTGAGTTTACAAGGTCATTTGAGTGTTTGGCTTGACCTTGTATGTGAAGGTGACTTTTGACTTCTTTAGGACAGTACTCACCTTGGTCTTGGCGGTCGCTTTCACTCGGTTGCAGTTGTTCCAACAGTGCTAGTTGTGTGAGACTTGGGGTGTCTAAAGTGTTCAGAACAAAGCACTGTGATTCAGTTGCCCTTGTTGGGTCAAATGGGTGAGGGTGTTGCGTTTGAGCCCATAGTTTGAGGTTCTTGAAATCAATCAGTGGCTCAAAACGGTTCAGTAGGTCTTTGCCAACAAGTAATGGAATGGCGTCAAGTTTGGACACGTAGACCGGATGTGTCAAGGTCATGGGTCCAATGGACATGTTTAGTAGTGATACGCCCAACAGGGTTGTTTTAGTGAGCGCATATGGTCGCACGGCTAATGAACAGGGTTCCAGTTTCAAATATTTGTTAGCGCGGTTAGCGGCTACACGTAGTTTGTCAAAAAGGGTGTGTGACATGAGAGTGATGTCAGCAGCGGTGTCTAAAACAGCGTCCTGACACACCATGTCTTCAAGGGTCAGTGGAAGGTAGAATTTCCGTGCCACCCCCCTCTCGTTTAAATCGCATAGGAATTGTGGAACCGGTGGTTCGGCACAGAGTTGCGAAATGTCATTAGAGGAGTGGTCTGTGACCTGTGGTTGGGCTGCCATAACAGCACTGGACTGCGTTGAGTCCTTTGGTCCTTCCTCCTTTGCATGAGGGATTTTCTTCTTGCGTTTCCTTCGTTTGGAACGCTTGTTTTGAGTTGGCACAGCTGATATAGCTAGAATGTTAGCAGTTTTATTCTCTTTGTAGTTTTGAATCTCTGCTAGGAGGTATTGGACAATTTCAATAGCTTCTCTACTGAATGTAGGAGTTTCTTCTTCCTTCCAGGGTTTGTGATAGGTCTCTGCTTCTGAGCTTCTGTGATGAGATGGAGACCATTTGTCGTAGTTACGCGTGTCTTCATATCGGTATCTGTCATCATGGTAGTC
>JAJAQF010000390.1:0-21464 GCA_020510985.1 Pholidichthys leucotaenia
ATAAATGTTGTCTTTTTGAGGCGCTCGAGGCGAGGTTGTCTGATTTGGAATCCCGGCTCCGCTGCATTGAAACACCCGTCTGCGCAGTTAATCTCGACGGACGCCCCCTTAGCTGCAGCGGAGCTAGCTAGCTTAGGTCCCCCTGTCACCGGTTCCCCGGCTCTCCTCTGCAGCGAGGAGACTGGGTGGGTGACGGTGAGAAGGAAGCCTAGTCGCAAAGCCCCGGTTTCACCACCAACCTGTTCACGTTTCTATCGTTTTTCCCCGCTCAGCGACACACCCGCAGAGGAAAAAACTCTGATCATTGGCAACTCTGTAGTCAGAAACGTGAACCTAGAGATTCCAGCGGTCATAGTCCAATGCATTCCGGGGCCAGAGCAGGCGACATCGAGTCAAATTTGAAAATGCTGGCTAAAAGTAACTGTAAATATTCCACAATTGTTATTCACGCCGGCATTAATGACATCCGTCTCCGGCAGTCGGAAGTCACAAAACTTAATATAGAATCGGTGTGTGACTTTGCCAAAACGATGTCTTGCCACTGTAGTGTTTCTCTGGGCCCCTCCCCTATCTGACCAGTGATGACATGTTTTAGCCGCTCGTCATCCTTGAACCGCTGGCTGTCCTGTGTGAGTGTCCTAAAAATGACGTGGGCTACATTGACAATTGGAGCTCTTTTTGGGGAAAATCCTGGTCTTATGAGACGCAGGACTGCTTCATCCCACTTTGGATGGTGCTTTCTCATTTATCTAACAATCTGGCATCTTTTTTATCCAAATTTCCAAAATCTTGACTACTCAGAGTTGGGACCAGGAAGCAGAGTCGCAGTCTTACACGCCTCTCTGCAGCTCCTCTTCATCCGCCACCCCTCAGCTTAGCAAACACTGGGATCTGCTCTTTTCCTTCTATGCTAGTCGCATCTTGAAGCAAAATGGAGAAAAATCGTGCTTGTTTGAGGCTTCACCATCAGAGAATCGTTGTCTGCTCCCTCCAAAGTAAATAAAAATATAATGTATAAGCATCCCAAAGTGATAAAGCAAAATATTGGTAAAACTCAAATTAAACATAAAGCCTCTAAATGAATGATTTGGCCTCTGTTCCTCCTCATAATTTAAAAATTAAATGTGGTTTATTAAATATTAGGTCTCTAACTCCCAAGTCTCTGTTAGTCCATGATCTGTTAATTGATCATCAGATTGATTTAATTTCCTTACAGAGACTTGGTTAGGACAAGAGGATTATGTTGGTTTAAATGAATCAACTCCCTCTGGTTATTTAAACTGTCAAAATCCCAGAAGTTCTGGTCGTGGAGGAGGAGGAGCAACAATTTACCATTCCAAATTACTAGTTAATGTAAAGCAAAAAACATGTTATAATTCCTTTGAGGGCCTGGTCCTCAGTATTGGGCACTTTAGCAATTCCAGGTTAAACCCAATTTTATTTGCCATAGTTTATCGTCCCCCATCAACCTATTCAGAATTTTTATCTGAATTTGCTGAATTCTTAGCTGATTTAGTGCTGAAATCTGATAGATAATGATAGTAGGGGACTTTAATATACATGTGGATGTAGATAGTGATTGCCTTAATGTGGCTTTTAATTCAATATTAGACTCGATTGGGTTTTCTCAGAAAGTAGGAAAATTCTACTCATTACCTCCACCATACATTGGACCTTGTTCTGACATATGGCATAGAAATAGAAAATCTTGTAGTGTCTCCTCATAACCTGTACTGTCAGACCATTGTCTGTTAACCTTTGATTTTACTATTTCTGACTATTTGGCTCCTAAAGAAAAATATTATCACAGTAGATGCCTCTCAGATGATGCTGTTTCCAAATTTATGCAGATTGTTTCCTCTATGCCATGTGTCAACACAACGGAAATAAGCTATAGACAGCTTGCTCCTTCTGTAATTGATAACATGGTGGATAGTGTTTCAGCTTCTCTGCATCAGGCTCTAGACTTGGTGGCCCCCTTAAAAAAGAAAAAGTCTAATCAGAGATTTTTAACTCCTTGGTTCAACACAGAAACTCGTAGCTTAAAACAGAAGACTCGTCAATTAGAAAGAAAATGGCGCTTTACTAATTTAGATGAAATCTATTTAGCTTGGAGAAATCATCTTTTAATTTATAAAAAATCTCTTAGAAAAGCTAGAACGAGTTATTACTCTGCATTAATAGAAGAGAACAAGAATAATCCAGGTTTCTTTTCAGTACTGTAGCCAGGTTGACAAAGAGTCAGGACTCTGTCAATCCTAGCATCCCTTAGAGCTTACTAGTCAGGACTTTATGAACTTTTTCAATAATAAAATTTCATCCATCAGAGATAAAATCAATCAGATTCTTCCACAGTTAACTTAAATACTGTAACTACTACAAACTCCTTCTATTGATGTCTGTCTTGATGAGTTTACTCCAATCGACCTTTGTGAGTTAGACAAAATAGTTTCCTCATCCAAACCTTCAATTTGCGTAATATTGCCAAGATTAGGAGCATCTTGTCTCAGAGTGATGCTGAGAAGCTGATCCACGCTTTTTGTTAGCTCGAGATTAGATTATTGTAATTCTTTATTATCAGGCTGTCCTAAAACATCTTTAAAAAGTCTTCAGCTGATCCAAAATGCTGCAGCAAGAGTTTTAACAGGTACTAGAAAGAGAGATCATATCTCTCCGGTTCTGGCCTCCCTTCATTGGCTTCCCATAGAGTTTAGAATTAAGTTTAAAATCCTTCTTCTTACTTACAAAGCTCTAAACAATCAGGCTCCTTTTTATTTAAAAGATCTGATACTACCGTATCATCCTAACAGAGCACTACGCTCCCAAAATGCAGGTTTACTTGTAATACCTAGAATCTCCAAAAGTACAATGGGAGGCAGAGCCTTCAGTTATCAAGCTCCTCTCCTGTGGAATCAGCTGCCAATCTGGATTCGGGAGTCAGACTCGATCTCTGTTTTTAAGAATAGGGCTAAAACCTACCTTTTTGATATAGCCTACAATTAGGGAGGGATCATGTGTTTTCTGAACCCTCCCTTAGTTATGCTGCTAATAGGTTTAGTCAGCCGGGGGACCTCCAGTAATGCACTGGGCCTCACTCCTTTCCTCACTCTCTATGAAATATTTTTTTTTGCTGGTCATTAACATTTGTTTGTTCTCTCCCATAGACTGAGTCCCCATCGTGCTGTTTGCTCTCTACATGTCTGTTCTTTTCTTCTTCTCTATCCCCTCACCCCCCAGCCAGTCGCAGCAGATGACTGCCCCTCCCTGAGCCTGGTTCTGCTGGAGGTTTCTTCCTGTTAAAAGGGAGTTTTTCCTCTCCACCGTCGCCAAGTGCTTGCTCACAGGGGATCACCTGATTGCTGGGGTCTTTCTGCAACTGTGGGGGTCCTCCCTACAGTTGATAGTGCTATGAGATGACTGTTGTTGTGAAATGGCGCTATATAAATAAAGTTGAATTGAATTGAATTGAATTGAATTGAAGAAATCAACTGTGGGAGCAATTATTAGAAAATGGAAGAAATACAAGACCACTGATAATCTCCCTCCATCTGGGGCTCCACGCAAGATCTCACCCCGTGGTGTCAAAATTATCACGAGAATGGTGAGCAAAAATCCCAGAACCACATGGGGGGACCTAGTGAATGACCTGCAGAGAGCTGGGACCAAAGTAACAAAGGCTACATCAGTAACACACTACGCCGCCAGGGATTCAAATCCTGCAGTGCTAGACGTGTCCCCCTGCTTAAACCAGTACATGTCCAGGCCTGTCTGAAGTTTGCTAGAGAGCATTTGGATGATCCAGAAGAGGATTGGGAGAATGTCATATGGTCAGATGAAATCAAAATAGAACTTTTTGGTAAAAACTCAACTTGTCGTGTTTGGAGGAGAAAGAACACCATACCTACTGTGAAGCATGGGGGTGAAAACATCATACTTTGGGGTTGTTTTTCTGCAAAGGGACCAGAACGACTGATCCGTGTAAAGGAAATAATTAATGGGGCCATGTATCATGAGATTTTGAGTGAAAACCTCCTTCCATCAGCAAGGGCACTGAAGATGAAACATGGTTGGGTCTTTCAGCATGACAATGATCCCAAACACACTGCCCGGGCAATGAAGGAATGGCTTCGTAAGAAGCATTTCAAGGTCCTGGAGTGGCCTAGCCAGTCTCTAGATCTCAACCCCATAGAAAATCTTTGGAGGGAGTTGAAAGTCTGTGTTGCCCAGCGACAGCCCCAAAACATCACTGCTCCAGAGGACATCTGCATGGAGGAATGGGCCAAAATACCAGCAACAGTGTGTGAAAACCTTGTGAAGACTTACAGAAAACGTTTGACCCCTGTCATTGCCAACAAAGGGTATATAACAAAGTATCGAAATGAACTTTTGTTTTTGACCAAATACTTATTTTACCAAGGAATTTACCAATTAATTCATTAAAAATCCTTCAATGTGATTTTCTGGATTTTTTTTTTTCTCATTTTGTCTCTCATAGTTGAGGTATACCTATGATCAAAACTGGAGACCTCTCTCATCTTTTAAGTGGGAGAACTTGCACAATTGGTGGCTGACTAAATATTTTTTTCACCACTGTATATGGGTAATCTATTCATCTATGATGTACATAAGTTATTTAGGCAGTTTTACTTTCCACGGGTAATCCCTTTATCTTTTATGCAGTGTGTGTTTCTGACATTTTGGTTGTCTACTGTCATGCTACTGATACACTGTAATTTCCCAGTTTGGGATCAATAATTTAAATCTATCTATCTATCTATCTATCTATCTATCTATCTATCTATCTATCTATCTATCTATCTATCTATCTATCTATCTATCTATCTATCTATCTATCTATAATACCTTGACTCCCCATGTTAGGGTATTGCCACTTGACAGTTTAGAGTGTTACAAGTTGACATGAGACATTTGCAATACTTTATATTGTCAAGTGGCAATGCCTTAACATGGGGACTTGGGGTATTAGAAATGTCAATCCATGTTTGACATATGGTCCGATGTTTTGGAAGTGAGCACACAATAGGTGGGGCTGTTGAGTACAGTGTTAGCTTAATGCTACAACTAAACTGAGGCCTGCACACTGAGCTCCTAAACCTCCTTTGAATCAAGGAAAAACACGGTAAGTTTGCTCAAATTTGATTGTGCATCACCCTATAAAGCCCCTTCTCTCTTCTTTCTTTCTGGTATGACTAAAAACTGGCATTTTTTGTAGAGTAATGTCTTTTTTCCACATGGTCCCACATGGCTTAAACTTTTGTTCTAGCTTTTAGATGAAATTTATCATTTTAGATTAGCCTATAGCTCACTGCACTTTTAAAGTTCCTATTCTAATCTTTATGATGTCTTACTGTTTTATTTAAAACTAGTGCATACCCGTAGAAAGCAAGTATTCCTGTGTGAAACAGGTAGCCCAATTGGGCTTTACGGGCCCAAATGTAGGCTGTGTTTGAAAGTGGAATACAAAGATGTATCTTACATGTAAGCAGTCACACATGTTGGATTTTGACAAATATGAAAGGGACTGAAAGCCACTGAGATTTGTTTGATTGGGTCAATATTAATTACAGAATAATTGCAAATGAATGGGATGTCCAATATTAGCCACTGTTTATGAACCGCTTGTAATTACATTTCTTTTTTTTTTTTTTCGGATGAAAGAATTACAAATGGCTGACCCTTTCCGAGACTATGAAGTGGTCAAACACACTGAGGAAGACAAGGAGGTGGAAGTGGTGGTTCCACCTGAGGAGAAGGAAGAGGACATGAAGGAGAAAAGAGTTGCAGGAAGACGTGGAGGAGAAAGGGGTGCAGAAGGAGGACATAAAAAAGGACATGAAGGAGGAAGTAGAACAGAAGGAGAAGATGAAGGAGAAAATGAAGGAGCAAGAGGATGCAGACCACGACAACCAGCAGAAGTACGAGGACAAAGAGGAGAAAGAGAAGCAGAGGGAGGACATGAAGGAGAAAGTGGAGAAGGAGGAGACCAAGGGGGGCACGAGGGAGGAAGAGGGTGCAAACGACGACAACTAGCAGAGAAGGACAAGGATACAGAGGAGGAAGAGCAGAAGAAGGAGGAGGACATGAAGGACAAAGTGGAGCAGAAAGAGTAATTGAAGGAGAAGATGAACGAGCAAGAGGATGCAAAGGATGCAGACGATGATGATGACCAGCAGAAGTACGAGGACACAGAGGAGAAAGAGGAGCAGAGGGAGGACATGAAGGAGAAAGTGGAGAAGAAGGAGGAGATGCAGGAGGACATGAGGGAGGAAGAGGATGCAGATGACGACCAGCAGGAGAAGGACGAGGACATAGAGGAAGAACAGGACACAGATGACAATGACCAGCAGGAGAAGGACGAGGACATAGAGGAGGAAGAGGACACAGATGATGATGACAAGCAGGAGAAGGACGAGGACATAGAGGAGGAAGAGGAGCAGAAGGAGGAGATGAAGGAGGACATGAGGGAGGAAGAGGTTACAGACGATGATGACCAGCAGGAGAATGACGAGGACATAGAGGAGGATGAGGAGCAGAAGGAGGAGATGCCGGAGGACATGAGGGAGGAAGAGGAAACAGACGACGATGACCACCAGGATAAGGACAAGGACATAGAGGAGGAAGAGGAGAAGAAGGAGGAGATGCAGGAGGACATGAGGGAGGAAGAGGACACAGACGACAGTGACCATCAGGATAAGGAAAAGGACAGAGAGGAGGAAGACGAGAAGAAGGAGGAGATGCAGGAGGACATGAGGGAGGAAGAGGACACAGACGACGACAAGCAGAAGAATGTGGACACAGAGGAGCAAGACAATACAGAAGTGTAGGAGATGTACAAAGAGGAGAAGAGGAGGAAAAGGACAGAGATATTGAAGATTTTGACAATGACGATATTGAAGTTTGGTAAATTTTGTCAAGAATAATGAGACACAGATTTTAAATGCAATTTGTTCATCTAATGCGCTCATCCCGTGCAATTTGTTCATGCAAGGCAATTTGTTTATGAATAAATAAATGATAGTGTGAGTAATTTTTTGTTTGTCCTAATTAATTAATTACATAAGATAATACTCTACATATTGGTGGTTCTCAATTAGCGGCCACGGGCCACATCCACATTCATTAAGCTCCTCCCACAGCAGAACAGCCCGGTGACATGGGCGTAAATCAAGGGGGTTCAGGGGGTACTATTTTTTTCTTTAAAATTGGCAGCTTTTTTTCATAAATTTGTAACTTTTTCTCATTAATTTACTCTATTTGTAAATGTAAAACTTTTTTGTTGTAAATTTGCCACATTTCCTTATAAATCTAATGTTTTTTGTATCTGAAATCTAACTTTTTCTTCTAAATTTATCATCTTTTTATAAGAGATGAGGTTTTTTCTTGTAAATTTACATATTTTTCTCACTAAATTTGCAATTTTTTCTAGTCTAGTCTAGTCTATTTAGTCTGACTCACGCTGATGTTAAATTCTGGTCATAACTATGCTGCCATCCTGCACCTTCAAGTCTAAATTGTGCCTCACATTTCACCCTGCACCTGAGAGTCCTACATTGTACAGTGGGTATGATTCAAGTATTCATGTGCGATTCATATGTATATATATGTGGGTCATCAGCTATTCATCTATGATGTACAGTGGGGTAAAAAAGTATTTAGTCAGCCACCAATTGTGCAAGTTCTCCCACTTAAAAGATGAGAGAGGTCTCCAATTTTCATCATAGGTATACCTCAACTATGAGAGACAAAATGAGAAAAAAAAAATCCAGAAAATCACATTGAAGGATTTTTAAAGAATTTATTTGCAAATTATGGAGAAAAATAAGTATTTGGTCAATAACAAAAGTTCATCTCAATACTTTGTTATATACCCTTTGTTGGCAATGACAGAGGTCAAAACGTTTTCTGCAAGTTTTCACAAGGTTTTCACACACTGTTGCTGGTATTTTGGCCCATTCCTCCATGCAGATCTCCTCTAGAGCAATGATGTTTTGGGGCTGTCGCTGGACAACACGGACTTTCAACACCCCTCCAAAGATTTTCTATGGGGTTGAGATCTGGAGACTGGCTAGGCCACTCCAGGACCTTGAAATGCTTCTTACGAAGCCACTCCTTCGTTGCCCGGGTGGTGTATTTGGGATCATTGTCATGCTGAAAGACCCAGCCACCATTTCATCTTCAATGCCCTTGCTGATGGAAGGAGGTTTTCACTCAAAATCTCACGATACATGGCCCCATTCATTCTTTCCTTTACACGGATCAGTCGTCCTGGTCCCTTTGCAGAAAAACAGCCCCAAAGCACGATGTTTCCACCCGCATGCTTCACAGTAGGCATGGTGTTCTTTCTCCTCCAAACACGACAAGTTGAGTTTTTACCAAAAAGTTCTATTTTGGTTTCATCTGACCATATGACATTCTCCCAATCCTCTTCTGGATCATCCAAATGCTCTCTAGCAAACTTCAGACGGGCCTGGACATGTACTGGCTTAAGCAGGGCGACATGTCTGGCACTGTAGGATTTGAGTCCCTGGCGGCGTAGTGTGTTACTGATGGTAGCCTTTGTTACTTTGGTCCCAGCTCTCTGCGGGTCATTCACTAGGTCCCCCCATGTGGTTCTGGGATTTTTGCTCACCATTCTCGTGATCATTTTGACCCCACGGGGTGAGATCTTGCGTGGATCCCCAGATGGAGGGAGATTATCAGTGGTCTTGTATGTCTTCCATTTTCTAATAATTGCTCCCACAGTTGATTTCTTCACACCAAGATGCTTACCTATTGCAGATTCAGTCTTCCCAGCCTGGTGCAAGTCTACAATTTTGTTTCTGGTGTCCTTTGACAGCTCTTTGGTCTTGGCCATAGTGGAGTTTGGAGTCTGACTGTTTGAGGTTGTGGACAGGTGTCTTTTATACTGATAATGAGTTCAAACAGGTGCCATTTATACAGGTAACAAGTGGAGGACAGAGGAGCAGTTACAGGTCTGTGAGAGCCAGAAATCTTGCTTGTTTGTAGGTGACCAAATACTTATTTTCCACCACAATTTGCAAATAAATTCTTTAAAAATCAGACAATGTGATTTTCTGGATTTTTTTTTTTTTTCTCATTTTGTCTCTCATAGTTGAGGTATACCTATGATTAAAATTAGAGACCTCTCTCATCTTTTAACTGGGAGAACTTGCACAATTGGTGGCTGACTAAATACTTTTTTGCCCCACTGTATTTAAGTTATTTAGGAAGTTTTACTTTCCAAGGGTAATCCCTTTTTCTTTTATGCAGTGTGAGTTTCTGTCGTTTTGGTTGTCTACAGTCATGCTACTGTTACACTGTAATTTCCCAGTTTGGGATCGATCGATCGATCGATCATCTATCTATCTATCTATCTATCTATCTATCTATCTATCTATCTATCTATCTATCTATCTATCTATCTATCTATCTATCTATCTATCTATCAATCATCAGCATTTCCAATACTTTGACTCGCCATTAGGGTATTGCCACTTGACAGTTTAGAGTATTGCAAGTTGACATGAGACATTTGCAGTACTTTATACTGTCAAGTCGCAATACCTTAACATGGAGACTCAGGGTATTGGAGATGCCAATAACATTGCCACTTCCAATACTATAAGTTGTCAATTGGCAATACCTTCATATGGGTGCTGAAGGTATTGGAAATGCCAACAAAGGTTGACTAAAGGTCTCAGTTTTATTGGGGATAAAAGATCTTTCTGAGTTGGTAGAGGCCTGATCTCAGAGTATATATATCTATACTCTGGTAGCTATGGTCGCAAGAAATCTGAAACCTGTAGCTTCAACTTTTTGACTTTTGTTGTCGCAGGGGGTTGAGCTTAAAGTATGTGTATCCACTGACCCCAAGGAGCATAAATCAAGTTGTTCCATGTCTCTACCTCCTTCTCAGACTTAGAAGTTATGCAACTCAGTGAAAGTCATGACAACATTGTCATTTCTAATACCCTGGGCCCCAATGAAAAGGTATTGCCACCTGACATGTATAAGGTATTGCAAACATCTGCTGTCAACTTGCAATACTCTAAACTGTCAAGTGGCAATACCCTAACATGGGGAGTCAGGGTTTTGGAAATGAACTTGACCTTTTAACCTTTAAACATTTAAGTCTATAACAAAGGCTTCTCCAAAGACTTCAAGCACCAAAGTAACAGTGGTTGACATCCACAATCCTCTGATCGCAGGGACATTAGGATTGTGTTCCGATGATGCTCCTTTAAGGAACTAGCCTCAGATTTATGCTAGGAACCTGCAACTCCACATGCTTGTTGGTCACGGTAGTAAATACACACAGTATACGTTTGACCATTCTGGCACATTGTGTGACCGAGATATGATACCATCAATTTTCAATACATTTACATGGCATTTTCCATATTTTTTTTTTTTACCCCATTCATTTTGCATCACAAATTGAAAGCTTGCCATATGGCCTAGGAAGGAGGTCGGGACATGAGACCACTTGATTCCTGCTCCTTGGGTAGTGGTGGTACACATACTTAAAGCTCATTACCCTGCAAACTTAAGAAGGCTTTGCCCAGTCAGGCCCAGTCTTTCACAGTGGTCTTAGTGTATAAGCCTCTACCACCCTATTTTCAGAGGAAGAGAAACATGACAAAACATTAATACACCACCTACAGCCACCAAATTTTACATGCTGATATTAGGCTAAACAATGACTGGGTACACCAAATTTCGGGTATTGAGCCCTGCAACAACCCCATTGGGAAGGCCCCTTATCTAGGAAGGCCACCAACTTAATGGGTGGGCTTTTTTTTCTCTGTAAAGGTGATCTGCAGCTTTAAAATTTTTTGCTGTGCCGTCCAGCCCATGTGAGGTTTAAACCCTGCAAGTCTTGTTGGCATTGGATATCAGTGAGCGGAACAGTGGACTATGAGATATTTTAACCTTCGGGCATGTCAACTTCTGATACAGACGTGGACAAAATTGTTGGTACCCCTCAGTTAATGAAAGAAAAACCCACAATGGTCACACAGATAACTTGAATCTGACAAAAGTGGTAATAAATAAAAATTCTATGAAAATTAACCAATGAAAATCAGATAATGCTTTTGAATTGTGGTTCAACAGAATTATTTTATAACACAAACTCATGAAAAAGGCCTGGACAAAAATGATGGTACCCTTAACTTAATATTTTGTTGCACAACCTTTTGAGGCAATCACTGCGATCAAACCATTTCTGTAACTGTCAATGATGGTACCCCTAGAAAAGATTGAAAATAATGTGACCATAGGGACATGTTCAACCAAGATGTGTCCTCTAATTAACATCACAGGTGTCTACAAACTTGTAATCAGTCAGTTGGTATTGTCATACCGACTGACTGATCAGCATTGTCTGATTTTCATTGGTTAATTTTCCTAGAATTTTTATTTATTACCACTTTTGTCAGATTCAAGTTATTTGTGTGACCATTGTGGGTTTTTCTTTCATTAACAGAGGGGTACCAACAATTTTGTACATGGCTGTACATTATCATTAATTCTTCTCAAGCATAAGTTATTGGAAATGGAAAGGTCTTTCCCTCATGATTTTCAAACAATTAACTTGATAGCAAAGGACTTCCCAAAGACTTTGAGCACATAATTAACAGTGGTTGACCACCACAATGCTCTGATTGCAGTGACATCAAGATTGTGTGCCTACGATGCTCCTGTAAGGAAGTAACCTTGGAGTTAAGCTAGGAACCTGCAACTTCACGTTTTTGTTGGTCACAGTAGTAAATACACGGAGTATAGGTTTGACCCCTTTGGCCCATTTTTTGACTTAGATATGACACCGTCAACTTCCTATACATTTATATGGGATTTTCAACAAATTTTTCATCCCATTCATTTTGCATCACAAATTGACAGCTTGCCCCTTGGCCTAAGAAGGAAGGACGGACATGAGACAACTTGATTTCTGCTCCTTGGGTAGTGCTGATACATGTACTTAAAGCTCATACCCCTGCAACCTTAAGAAGGCTTTGGTCTCCAGTAAGGCCCAGACATTCACAGTGGTCTTAGCGGCTTAGCCTCTAACACTATTTTCAGATGAAGAGAAATGGGATGAAACATTTCTACACTACCTACAGCCACCAAATTTTACATGTAAATACTAGGCTAAATGATGACAAGGCACACCAAATTTAGGGTCTCTAGCCTTGTCCTAAACCCTGTGGAACGGCCACTCACATACGAAGGTCATTGAATTAATGGGTGGGCTGTTTCTCCCTTCAGAAGTGGGCTGAAGCTTTGAAATTTATGGTGAGCCATCAAGCTCATATGAGGTTTAAACCTTGCAAATCTTGTCACCATCGGATATTGCCGAACTGTGGGGTATGAGCAATTTTGACATTCAGGTCTGTCAAATTCTGATAACTTATCATTATCCTGCTCAGCCATAACTTAGTGGAAAAGGACAGGTCTTTCCCTTAGGATTTTCAATGAAGTATGTCTACAGTGAGGGCTTCCCCAAAGAGTTCAACCACCAAAATAACAGTGGTTGACCTCCACAATGCTCTGATCGCAGTGACATTAAGATTTTGTGCTTACGATGCTCCTGTGACGAAATTGCTGAAGAGAGACGTTAGGACGTTAGGTCAGCCCAAATATGTGGTTGAAATGCTTGTAAATGTACACACTATAATTTTGACCCCTCTGGTACTTTTTGTGACTGAGATATGACACAGTCTATTTCCAATACATTTACATGGGATTTTCCATAAACTTTTTACCTCATTCATTGTGCATCACAAATTGTCGGCTTGCCCTGACATCTAGAAAGTAGGTAGAGACACGTGACCACTTGATTCCTGCTCCATGGTTTGTGTGAATACACATACTTTAAGCTCAACCTCCAAGAGACCACGAAAGGGCCAAAGCTGCAGCTAGAAGCTTCAGATTTCTTGCCCACACAAGTAGGCATGCCTAGACACACATACTTTGATCTCAACCCTGTGCAACAACAAAAGTCCCAAAGGTGGAGCTCGAGGTTACAGATTTCTTGCCCACACAGCTATGGGAGTATAGATGTACATACTCTGAGATCAGGCCTCAGAAAGATTGTTTATCCCCAATAAAGCTGACTCCTTTAATAAACCCTTCTTGGCATTTGAAATACCCTCAGCACCCATGTAAATGTAGTGCCACTTGACAGTTTGGGTATACCCAATGGCCATTGCCTGATAACTTCAAATACCCCAGCTGACAATTCAAATACCCTAAACTTTACAGTGACAATATCTTAACCTCTTGTGCTCCGTTGTACCGCGGACGGGCAAGTCTCTGCGTCCTAGAGCGCACGAGGGCGCATGAGAGCGCACGATGCCGGACGCATGACTCAGACGCATGATCCTGATGGTGGTGATGTAGTTGGTGATGGCGTCCAAGCGCACACTGAAAAATAAAAGCTGCAGACACAGCCGCGAATAGATTAGTTCATCTGATTGACCTCTCATTCGACTAATAAGAGCTTTGAATTGGGTTTCTGAAACCTTGAAGAACCAATGAATGAAAATCTAGCCAGAAGGACCCGCCTCCCAACGGCTGCGAGCCAACTGAAGCACAGAAGTTCGCTGAGCTGTTGTCTAAAGCTGAGTGAAGAGAGACTGCTTCAGCAGCCACAGGCAGTGCTTTTTTTTTAATTCCAGCAGAGTGTTTAGGATTCTCTTATATGGTCATCATAGACCGACGGAGGCTGACGACGAAGGTCGTTAATCATTCGCCAAAACCGCAATCATGGAATTATGTTTTGACCGTGTCGCAAAACAAGAACCAGAGTGGGCCAGCGCCGGTTCGTCTGACAATGAGGAAGAGAAGTTGGCCAGGACAATGTGGCTATGAAGAGGTAAGGTGTTATAAGCCAAATTATTTTTTATCCCTGAAAATTGTAATCAAAAATGACTTTTGACCGATCGGTAAATTACAACTGTGTGGCACACGATGTCCGAAGTGCGTGCGCCTCGGTACACGGTTCGTTCACCACCTCCGGACCGTGAACGCCCCGCCGCTACGATTCTGTTGTGGGGAGGGGGGTGGCCGCGGTGATAGCGGTGCTGTGGAAACATCACCACATCCGAGTGTAATCCGTTATGTAGCGAGGGCGGATCTCCGTCCTCTGTAGCGGGGGGGGGACAACCCCCCCCCCACACACACACACAGACACAGCCCTGAATGTGACCTTTCATTTGAGCCCAAGATGAAGCTTCTATGTTGAATCATTCAAAAGTTACAGACGTTTTTCCAAACTGTGCCATTTGGCACAATTTGGCACAGTTCCAAAATGCCTGGGAACAGCCTGAGAACAAAGCTGTGTAATATATTCTTTTTTTGTGGTATTGTTACAAAATTTTGACCTCAGCTGGATAACACTTGGTTCTACATTTCTGTTGCATTTTCCAGCCCGGATCTGAAGCTGTGTGTTATTTGCAAGCATTTGTATCCAAAAAAAACACCCAGGCCAAATTTATTTTCTTCAAGTTCACTAAGTTTAGCTGACTGTAACTCAGTGGCCGGAGCACTTAGAGAGATCATGTTTTTTTTGCCAAAAAATTCAAAGTGTTTTCTTTTAAATGAGACCAACCCCATGAAGATGCTGCAAAGGGTTGAATAACAGCTTTCAATTTACTTTGGGCACATTATTTTTTGGCGTTTTTAGGAAAATTGATCGGAGTGCAAGGGGTTAACACACTATTGCAGGGTATTTGGTTTTGCTGCCCTTCCCCCACAAGCCAAGACTTGGTCAGAAATTAGATTCGCTGAAAGGTCTTGTTGGCATCCAATACCCTAGAATAGTGTTTGAAGGTATTGCCACTTGACACTTTACAGTGTTGGAAGTGACAATGGTGTTGGCATTTCCAAAACTTTGACTCCCAATGTCAGGGTATTGCCACATGACAGTTTAAAGTATTACAAGTTGACATGAGACATTTGCAATACTTTATACCGTCAAGTGGCAATACCTAAACATCTTTAACATGGGGACTCAGGATATTGGAAATGCCAATCCGTGTTTGACATATGGTCCGATGTTTTGGAAGTGAGCAGACAATAGGTGGGGCTGTTGAGTATAGTGTTAGCTTAATACTACAACTGCACACTGAGCTCCTAAACCTCCTCTTAATCAAGGAAAAACACGGTACGTTTGCTCAAATTTGATTATGCATCACCTTATAAAGCCCCATCTCTCTTTTTTCTGTCTGGTATGACTTAAAATTGGCATTTTCTGTGGAGTAATGTTTTTTTTTTTCCCACATGGCCCCACATGGCTTAAACTTTAGTTCTAAATTTTAGTATGAATTCAGTTTATCATTTTAGATCAGCCTATAGCTCACTGCACTTTTAAAGTTCCTATTCTAATCTTTATGATGTCTCACTGTTTTATTTAAAACTAGTGCATGCCCATAGAAAGCAAGTACTCCTGTGTGAAACAGGTAGCCCAATCAGACTTTACAGGCCCAAATGTAGTCTGTGTTCTCTGCTTGAACTGCTTCCTCCGCGACCCGGACCTCCGGAAAAGCTGTAGAAGATGGATGGATGGATGGATAAGATAATACTCTACATATCGGTGGCCCTCAATAGGCAGCCGCGGCCCACATCCACATTCATCCAGCTTTTCCCACAGCAGAACAGCCTGGTGACATGGGCGTAAATCAAGGGAAGGACTATTTTTTTCTTTAAAATTTGCCGCTTTTCTCATAAATTTGTAACTTTTGCTCATTAATTTACTCTATTTGTAAATGTAAAACTTTTTTGTTGTAAATTTGCACTTTTAAGATAAGATAAGATAAGATAGGCCTTTATTAGTCCCACAATGGGGAAATTCCAGGATTGCAACAGCACAGGGATAGCAACACTCAGAGCAATAATTAAGAAGATACAAAAAATAAAAATAGGAGCAGTAAATATACATACGTACACATAAATATATAAATATATGTACAAAGTGCGGAACACTGTAGCAAGATGGAATAAACAGCATAACCGTCTACTTAGTTATCCTACATAGTATGAATATGTACCCATACATATTGTCACCCTCCGTAGAGACTGATATTGTCCTAGTTGTATACTGGAGGGGACCATTTGTGTAAGTCTGTTGCGTCCTTTGCATTCAATACTATTAGGTCATCATGGTTTTTTGCTATCTCTGCGAGCAGCCCTGCTTAGGTTATACGGCAGCCATAGGTAGGAAGGACCTGCGAAACCTCTCGGTTGCGCACCTAGGATGATGTAGTCTACTGCTAAATGAGCTCCTCAGTGCGTTCAGTATGTCCTGCATAGGGTGGGACTCGGACTCCAGCAGAGATTACAGTTTAGCCACCATCCTTCTCTCTCCCATCTCCTCCACTGGGTCAAGGCGTTGCCCCAGGACAGATCTAGCTTTCTTGATCAGTTTGTTCAGTCTCTTCCTATCGGCTGCTGTTATGCCGTTGCCCCAGCAGACCACTCCAAAAGTGATGGCCGATGCCACCACCGTGTTGTAGAATGTCTTCAGCAGTGCCCTTTGTACACCAAAAGACCTGAGCCTCCTCATTAGGAACACCCTGCGCTGTCCCTTCTTGTAGAGTGCATCGGTATTGTGTGACCAGTATAGTTTATTGTTCAGATGAACACCAAGTTACTTGTAAAATGTCACCATCTTTTCCCTATAATCTGGTGTTTTTAGCATTTGAAATCTAATTTTTCTTGTAAATGTATAATCTTTTTATAATAGATAAGTTTTTTCTTGTAAATTTACATATTTTTCTCACTATATTTGCAACTTTTTTCTAGTCTACTCTAGTCTTTCTAGTCTAACTCACTCTGATGTTAAATTCTGGTCATAACTATGCTGCCACACTGCACCTTTCAGTCTAATTGGTGCCTCACATTTCACCCTGCACTTGAGAGTCCTGCATTGTACAGTGGGTATGATCCATGTATCTACAGTGGGGCAAAAAAGTATTTAGTCAGCCACCAATTGTGCAAGTTCTTCCACTTAAAATATGAGAGAGGTCTCCAATTTTCATCATAGGTATACCTCAACTATGAGAGACAAAATGAGAAAAAAAAAATCCAGAAAATCACACTGAAGGATTTTTAATTAATTAATTGGTAAATTCCTTGGTAAAATAAGTATTTGGTCACCTACAAACAAGCAAGATTTCTGGCTCTCACAAATCTGTAACTTCTTCTTTAAGAGGCTCCTCTGTCCTCCACTTGTTACCTGTATTAATGGCACCTGTTTGAACTTGTTATCAGTATAAAAGACACCTGTCCACAACCTCAAACAGTCAGACTCCAAACTCCACTATGGCCAAGACCAAAGAGCTGTCAAAGGACACCAGAAACAAAATTGTAGACCTGCACCAGGCTGGGAAGACTGAATCTGCAATAGGTAAGCATCTTGGTGTGGATCCCCTTGGCTGAGATCGTCACTTCCTTGTGGTAACGTATCGTCACTTCCTGTTTTGCTGTCTGCCTGTGTGGTTTGCTCTCCAGCTCTCGAGCCACTAGCTATGGCTACTACCTCTCCTTCCTCTCCTCCTCTGGTGTGCTCTCTCTGTCAGATGTTTAGCTACACCTCTGCCTCTTTTAGTGATAACGGTAAATGTAATAAATGTTGTCTTTTTGAGGCGCTCGAGGCGAGGTTGTCTGATTTGGAATCCCGGCTCCGCTGCATTGAAACACCGTCTGCGCCAGTTAATCTCGACGGACGCCCCTTAGCTGCAGCGGAGCTAGCTAGCTTAGGTCCCCCTGTCACCGGTTCCCCGGCTCTCCTCTGCAGCGAGGAGACTGGGTGGGTGACGGTGAGAAGGAAGCCTAGTCGCAAAGCCCCGGTTCACCACCAACCTGTTCACGTTTCTAATCGTTTTTCCCCGCTCAGCGACACACCCGCTGAGGAAAAAACTCTGATCATTGGCAACTCTGTAGTCAGAAACGTGAACCTAGAGACTCCAGCGGTCATAGTCCAATGCATTCCTGGGGCCAGAGCAGGCGACATCGAGTCAAATTTGAAAATGCTGGCTAAAAGTAACTGTAAATATTCCACAATTGTTATTCACGCCGGCATTAATGACATCCGTCTCCGGCAGTCGGAAGTCACAAAACTTAATATAGAATCGGTGTGTGACTTTGCCAAAACGATGTCTGCCACTGTAGTGTTCTCTGGGCCCCTCCCCAATCTGACCAGTGATGACATGTTTAGCCGCTCGTCATCCTTGAACCGCTGGCTGTCTGTGTGGTGTCCTAAAAATGACGTGGGCTACATTGACAATTGGAGCTCTTTTTGGGGAAAACCTGGTCTTATGAGACGAGACAGCATTCATCCCACTTTGGATGGTGCTTCTCATTTATCTAACAATCTGGCATCTTTTTTATCCAAATTTCCAAAATCTTGACTACTCAGAGTTGGGACCAGGAAGCAGAGTCGCAGTCTTACACGCCTCTCTGCAGCTCCTCTTCATCCGCCACCCCTCAGCTTAGCCCCTGTCTTCCCCATCAGAGAATCGTTGTCTGCTCCCTCCAAAGTAAATAAAAATATAATGTATAAGCATCCCAAAGTGATAAAGCAAAATATTGGTAAAACTCAAATTAAACATAAAGCCTCTAAATTGAATGATTTGGCCTCTGTTCCTCCTCATAATTTAAAAATTAAATGTGGTTTATTAAATATTAGGTCTCTAACTCCCAAGTCTCTGTTAGTCCATGATCTGTTAATTGATCATCAGATTGATTTAATTTCCCTTACAGAGACTTGGTTAGGACAAGAGGATTATGTTGGTTTAAATGAATCAACTCCCTCTGGTTATTTAAACTGTCAAAATCCCAGAAGTTCTGGTCGTGGAGGAGGAGGAGCAACAATTTACCATTCCAAATTACTAGTTAATGTAAAGCAAAAAACATGTTATAATTCCTTTGAGGGCCTGGTCCTCAGTATTGGGCACTTTAGCAATTCCAGGTTAAACCCAATTTTATTTGCCATAGTTTATCGTCCCCCATCAACCTATTCAGAATTTTTATCTGAATTTGCTGATTTCTTAGCTGATTTAGTGCTGAAATCTGATAGAATAATGATAGTAGGGGACTTTAATATACATGTGGATGTAGATAGTGATTGCCTTAATGTGGCTTTTAATTCAATATTAGACTCGATTGGGTTTTCTCAGAAAGTAGGAAATTCTACTCATTACCTCCACCATACATTGGACCTTGTTCTGACATATGGCATAGAAATAGAAAATCTTGTAGTGTCTCCTCATAACCCTGTACTGTCAGACCATTGTCTGTTAACCTTTGATTTTACTATTTCTGACTATTTGGCTCCTAAAGAAAAATATTATCACAGTAGATGCCTCTCAGATGATGCTGTTTCCAAATTTATGCAGATTGTTTCCTCTATGCCATGTGTCAACACAACGGAAATAAGCTATAGACAGCTTGCTCCTTCTGTAATTGATAACATGGTGGATAGTGTTTCAGCTTCTCTGCATCAGGCTCTAGACTTGGTGGCCCCCTTAAAAAAGAAAAAGTCTAATCAGAGATTTTTAACTCCTTGGTTCAACACAGAAACTCGTAGCTTAAAACAGAAGACTCGTCAATTAGAAAGAAAATGGCGCTTTACTAATTTAGATGAAATCTATTTAGCTTGGAGAAATCATCTTTTAATTTATAAAAAATCTCTTAGAAAAGCTAGAACGAGTTATTACTCTGCATTAATAGAAGAGAACAAGAATAATCCCAGGTTTCTTTTCAGTACTGTAGCCAGGTTGACAAAGAGTCAGGACTCTGTCAATCCTAGCATCCCCTTAGAGCTTACTAGTCAGGACTTTATGAACTTTTTCAATAATAAAATTTCATCCATCAGAGATAAAATCAATCAGATTCTTCCCACAGTTAACTTAAATACTGTAACTACTACAACTCCTTCTATTGATGTCTGTCTTGATGAGTTTACTCCAATCGACCTTTGTGAGTTAGACAAAATAGTTTCCTCATCCAAACCTTCAATTTGCGTAATATTGCCAAGATTAGGAGCATCTTGTCTCAGAGTGATGCTGAGAAGCTGATCCACGCTTTTGTTAGCTCGAGATTAGATTATTGTAATTCTTTATTATCAGGCTGTCCTAAAACATCTTTAAAAAGTCTTCAGCTGATCCAAAATGCTGCAGCAAGAGTTTTAACAGGTACTAGAAAGAGAGATCATATCTCTCCGGTTCTGGCCTCCCTTCATTGGCTTCCCATAGAGTTTAGAATTAAGTTTAAAATCCTTCTTCTTACTTACAAAGCTCTAAACAATCAGGCTCCTTTTTATTTAAAAGATCTGATACTACCGTATCATCCTAACAGAGCACTACGCTCCCAAAATGCAGGTTTACTTGTAATACCTAGAATCTCCAAAAGTACAATGGGAGGCAGAGCCTTCAGTTATCAAGCTCCTCTCCTGTGGAATCAGCTGCCAATCTGGATTCGGGAGTCAGACTCGATCTCTGTTTTTAAGAATAGGGCTAAAACCTACCTTTTTGATATAGCCTACAATTAGGGAGGGATCATGTGTTTTCTGAACCCTCCCTTAGTTATGCTGCTAATAGGTTTAGTCAGCCGGGGGACCTCCAGTAATGCACTGGGCCTCACTCCTTTCCTCACTCTCTATGAAATATTTTTTTTTTGCTGGTCATTAACATTTGTTTGTTCTCTCCCATAGATTGAGTCCCCATCGTGCTGTTTGCTCTCTACATGTCTGTTCTTTTCTTCTTCTCTATCCCCTCACCCCCCAGCCAGTCGCAGCAGATGACTGCCCCTCCCTGAGCCTGGTTCTGCTGGAGGTTTCTTCCTGTTAAAAGGGAGTTTTTCCTCTCCACCGTCGCCAAGTGCTTGCTCACAGGGGATCACCTGATTGCTGGGGTCTTTCTGCAACTGTGGGGGTCCTCCCTACAGTTGATAGTGCTATGAGATGACTGTTGTTGTGAAATGGCGCTATATAAATAAAGTTGAATTGAATTGAATTGAATTGAATTGAAGAAATCAACTGTGGGAGCAATTATTAGAAAATGGAAGAAATACAAGACCACTGATAATCTCCCTCCATCTGGGGCTCCACGCAAGATCTCACCCCGTGGTGTCAAAATTATCACGAGAATGGTGAGCAAAAATCCCAGAACCACATGGGGGGACCTAGTGAATGACCTGCAGAGAGCTGGGACCAAAGTAACAAAGGCTACATCAGTAACACACTACGCCGCCAGGGATTCAAATCCTGCAGTGCTAGACGTGTCCCCCTGCTTAAACCAGTACATGTCCAGGCCTGTCTGAAGTTTGCTAGAGAGCATTTGGATGATCCAGAAGAGGATTGGGAGAATGTCATATGGTCAGATGAAATCAAAATAGAACTTTTTGGTAAAACTCAACTTGTCGTGTTTGGAGGAGAAAGA
>JAJAQF010000391.1:0-21148 GCA_020510985.1 Pholidichthys leucotaenia
CTGAAGACTCACGTTCCGTATTCTCACCTTCATATTGCACTGCTGACAAAACTTCAGACTTTCCGCTGTTTTCTGCCAATTCCAAGACAGCTGTGCCACATACTGTTTTGGCTGTTTTAACTAGAGCTTGCAGGTCGTCGCTGATTTGAGTCCTAGTTCCTGTCTGGTCATTTGTGCTTTCCTGCATCTCTGCTGGTTTCTGTGGGACTTTGTTGACGTCAGGGTACGGCCTACACAGGAGCTCAAATGTGCGTCTGTTGTGAACCCATGTTCCAGGGGGAGGGGGATGAGGGGTCTTTACTTTAGGAGGTGGCGGGATGTTCAGCAGCTCTCGGACCTCCTCTCTAAAAGCTGACAAATTGTTGCTTTGTGCCTGTTCTTTTGTAAGAGTGCTAGGCGGAAGCTGACCAGGGCTACATTTGTAAACATCTGGATTGGCACCTTCAGATGTGCCAGATGATAAAGAAGTGACTGAGGATGAGGGAGAAGCTGCTGCTGATGAGGCCCGAGACGCCGATCTCTCTGGTTTGACTGATTTCTTGTGTTTGTCAGGCGAGGTAGGAGACACCCCTTTTGGGGACAGTGTCGGCGTACCACTCTGACTGGAGTAGCCACTGGAAGGGGACATGGTCCATTCAAATTTTCCATCTTGAGGAGTGATTTTCTTTGGGGAGGAAGTACTGGATTCTGGTGGTGGTTCTGTCGCTCCTCTACATTCTTTAGAAGGGGCCTGCATTGGACCCAAATGATTCAAGGAACAATTAATAGAGGTGGATCCAGTGGAGTTTGATTCAGGTGTGAGCATCTTGCGGGAATCCACAGTAAGCAATACTGTTTTATTCTTTGCTACAACATTTTCTGCTGCAGTTGTCACCTCCTCAGGATCATTTAGATCTTTGCAATTCACTAGAATGCTAGAGTTACCTTTTATCTTATGATTGTGCAGAGAGTTTGTCCTCCGTGGCGGTGCAGGGGGTTGCTTGGTCTTCATAACTGAGAGACTACGGGCACAGTTGCCCTTGTTCTTTCCCTGCTCCACCACACCCACTGATCCTGACACCCAGACTCAAACTTTTTCCTTTTATCAACATTTTTACATTTACTTCTGGGACTGTTGATCAGAGTAGCTGAATTTTGAAGACTGGCGAGCTCCTGGTCCCCACCAGTTGACTCTGACTTTCCTGCACATGAAGGCCCACTTTCTGTGAGCTGCTGCTGCTCTTTCTATCCTTAGAGGACAAGAGGGAAGAGCGTGACATAATGGTGTCGGAAAATTTGGACACACTCAAAATCGAACCTGAAGCTGATGGAGGCATCAGTGTGGGGTTATCGTGGGAATTGTTTGTCTGGGAACCGTCGCGTTCTGATCTTCTGGAGGGTAATGGGCTGACTGAGGAGTCCCTTGATGTAAGGTTGCTTTTGCTCACACTGCATCTACTGCTGCCAAGTTTAACACTGTTGTCACGTGTCCGGCTGTGACTCCGGTCAATCTCGATGTCTTCCACTGAGGCTGGCAAAACCGCATTAGGAATGACCGTAGACATATGTAGCTTGTGGAGAGATGGACATCACTGGGCCCTAGATGAAAAAGAGAAATAGGAATTTGAGTGTTTACATGTGCACCAGTATCCATATTATGATTATATTCAGGATATGCAGTTTACATGAACACGAGAAACCTGGTTATTCATATCCCTGTATATATACAGTATTCACGTTTGTGGCCAGGCGTCTACAACCGAGTCTAATGAAACATCATATGATCTTTACCTGCATAGAATGCTCTGAAATCAGGATGAGAAACCACATCTTGGTTATTTGTGGAGTACTCCTGGTAACAGATCCAGGTTTCTCAACCAGGATATGAGCTCATATACCGTACTGTAGGTTATGAGAAATCTGGATGAGGTGTTTACATGCACAACTCATAACGGGACACTCAAAATCCCCAGTCATATCCAGGAATCTTGTGCGACAATAAATGCAGACACAGAGATACAGTGATATCTTTAAAGGTCCCATTTTGTTCAAGATTGTGTTCTTGTGAGTTTTTATAATATAAAAAATAAACACTGCCTTTGCTGAATAATTAAACTCTTAAGTGAAGAAACTTCCTGGATTTTATGTCACTGACCTGTATCTGCCAAGAATGTGTCGCTAGTCCAGCAAAAGTTAGCGGTACTCAAATACTTTGCAAGCAGTTTCATGAAATGGTCAGTCAGAAAGCAACTCATACCGGCTCAGACGTCGCCCAGGTTAACGAGGTCAGGAGTTCCTGGCAGCTGAAGGCGAAGGACAGAGCTGCATGGAGGAATCTGATTAGACCCAAATGAAACAGTCATTGTCGCCCCCGACAGACTGCTATGATGATGATGAACCAGCAAACTACGCTTTCAGTTCTCTTATGCTGTGTTCAGAATGTTCACTCACTCCCTCCCTCCCTTCTCGCTATATAGTGAATTTAAGATAAGATAAGCCTTTATTAGTCCTACAATGGGCATCTAGTGGACTATATAGTAAACTCAGTATAACAATAAAATTAACCGCTTTCGGACACTACTGGATTTGTTTTCCCAGCGCGGTTAATGATGTCATCATGGTGAAAAAGTGAAATGTTACAGACTGTGGGCTATATAAGATAAGATAAGATAAGATAAGCCTTTATTAGTCCCACAACGGGGAAATTCCAGGATTGCAACAGCACAGGGATAGCAACACTCAGAGCAACAATCAGAAGGCAAGAAAAAAAACAAGCAAGCAAGAGCAGCTAATAAACATATGTACGTATTACTATAAAATATATATATATACACACACACACAGACACACAGTGCAGAGCATTGTAGCTGGATGGAATAAATATATGAATATATGAACACACAGTGCAGAGCATTGTAGCTAGATGGAATAAATATGTAAATATATAAACACCCACAGTACGGAGCATTGCAGCTAGGTGGAATAAATATGCAAGTATATAAACACACACAGTGCGGAGCAATGTAGCTAGATGGAATAATATGTAGATATATAAATATATAAACACACCCAGTGCTGAGCATTGTAGCTAGATGGAATAAATATGCAAATATATAAACACACACAGTGCAGAGACTAAAAACATGGTACAAAAAATAAAATGCTGGGTACGAGGGAAGGAAAACGCACAGCACTATAAATACACATCCACCAACAGGACAGACATTACACCCAAGTGACCTTAATAACGATAAAAGAAAAAGTGACACCCGAGGTGTATGGCAGGCAGAGTCCAAAAATAGCCGAGATGGCTCCGGAGATCTCCCCGCCCATTGTCCAGCTGGCGAATCAGGGGAAGAGAAATGTTCGGACGGCGAACTCTGGACCCAGATCCCAGGAATCCAGTCCAACGGCTGCCGAACCAGGCCGCCCAAAGGCAAACACAGACCAGTGGGGGGAAACCAGATCGCCGAACCGAAAGTTTTGCGGGTCGGGTCGTCGACCCGCATCACTCAACCACCAGGACCGTTGAGACGGACGAAGGGTCAGAGCGGATCCCGGTGGAAGAGGCTCAGGGGAGAGCCGATGACGAGGGCGGCGGGCCTCAGGGAAACGGCCACCTCCTCACCGGACCTGGACAACACTGGGGCAGCACCCACGTCGGACCCCGATCGGGCCTCAGGCGAACCCACGTTGGACCCCGATTGGGTCTCGGGCGAACCCACGTTGGACACTGCACCAGAACCGACCTCCAACGTTGAACCCGGACCCTCCAGCACCACGAGGAACAGCAACTCCTCGCCGGTGACCCTGGAAGAAGGCTCAGAAGAGAAAACAGAACCGGGATCAGGATCACCGGCAGCGCCAGAACCCGGCGAGACGAGCTCAGACGCAGCGGGCGGCTGCACCCTGCTCGTCTCCCCTGGAGATAGGCTGAAGTGCTCAAAGATAAAAAGAGAGAAAAGAAAGGAGAGCACTCGCCTGATCTCGGGTTCTGACGCCGTCCAGGACTGCGAAGATCCAGGATCCGTCGTCAGGAGGTCGTTGTCAGGCTCCCATCTAGCCGCGTCGGGCCCCGCAGCCAGCACGATGGTCAGCGCAGCTTGAGATCCCTCCAGCTCAGGTAACCCCGCCGACGACCCACTCGGCGTGAAGCCAGAAGAATCTCGTCCCGCTGGACCGAACCGCTCCTCCGTGGAGACCCAGGGACGCTCAGTCGTCAGCGTAGACTCCACGCAGCAGTCAGTCCCCCTCCTCCGTCCGCAATGTAGCTGCGGAACCACAGGCCCTCTCCATATCCCACCACGTTGACCCGGAGCCGGGGACCGCTCGGCGGAGAGAGACACAGAGGATGCGGGATTAGGAAAACAGGTTACAGCAGGTGGGGAGAGTTCAGGGAGCTGCGAACCCTGAACTTCTCCTCCAGGGATGTGACAGAGCAAATCATTAAGCAGGTGTGAAAAAACAATGACTTGCCTGCCCCCTGGAGGTTGAGTATCGCCTGCTGTAGTGGAATCTGCTTCTTCCTCTCCCCGCCCGGCGATAACGGAGGACCCCCCGGGAATTCGTCTGAGGATCGCTCGCGTTGTCTCCAGCAGAGAGCTCACCAGGCCGGGATTCCAGGCACACACAGCGGTCAGGAAGCGCGTCGAGGAGGAGGGGGAAACAGCCGGGGTGAGCCAGCCCGAATGTCCAGGAATGACAGCGGGGGAACGAGGCTCAGGGGACGAGGCTGTAGGATCTCCACACTGACGAGGCGAAGGGATGACAGCTGCGTGGGAGGAACGGTCCTGACGATGACCCAGAACTGGATCCGGACGAGGTTCGTGCAGAGGTGACTCGGCGATGTGATGACGACTACTCCCAGGGGACGAAGCGAGGGGGAAACCCAGGATTCGCCGCTCCAGATCGGAGATCGAGACGAGGAAGGCGTCGAGCACGGGAAAGCTTCGTAGCCCTGAAGTCCTCACCATCAATCTCACTGCCGCCGCCACATGCCTGAAGGTGGTGACAGGAAACACAGTAGAGCTCGCGACAGCCACTCGACCCCGGACATAACTGCTGTCAGCTGCGGCTCCTAGAAGGGAATCCCGAGTGACGTGGCGCAGGTCGGGGGAAGTCCTCTGGTTGGCGCGAACTCCCGGACTGGAATGGCGGCAGGAACGGGACTCCGAAGCGGGGAAAGACGTCGCCCACTTCGACTCCCTGCCGGGATTTCCATCCACCCCGTGGAGCTTCTCTCGCTGTGTACCTGCAACGTCTATCCTGGCACTGTCCTCCAGATGGTACAGAGAGTGAGGGTGACAGTCCAGGAGTTCCTCAGCACGGCCCGGATGCCAGCGTCTCGCGTTGGAGGCGTCGTGCAGGGTGAAGAATGTCCCGTCGACAGCCTCCGAGATGGACCTTAGCTCGTCGCCCTGGCGCCGGAAGTGACTCCTGGGAAACGGCATGCTAGCAGCGCTGACACCCGGACAGAAAGGTACATTTCCACAGCGACTCACGGCCGCCGGCAACTCTTCTGGCTGCGACATACTGTCATATCCGGCTCTAGGGAGCCAGGCAATCAGAGCCAGGGACAAGCCAGTGAGTCGAGATGTTTTATTCTGGGTAAGGGATAAGGGATGAGGAGAGCACAGACACTCATACAGACGTACATTCTCAGGCTGCACAGCGCAGGGGTAGGTAGCTCGTACCGGACGTGGGGGTAACAAGACGTGCATACTCACAGCGGGATACAAACACCGGAATGCTGCAAGGGGAGTTGAGGCTGACACCAGACGAAGGGGCTTCAGCCTAGCAGTGCTTATGTCGCAGCCCCGAGTCATCGAGGCTGCTCCTATTTATCCTCATTGGCAGCGCCCCAGCTGATGAAGACTAATTGGCCCCAGCCGTCCATAATGCTGCCAGCTGGGGGCCAGCTGAGACGCTGCTCAATGGGAGGCAGGGATGAGGGAAAACATGGGCTCAGTGCCGAGACGGCATCTCAACCCATGGTGACACTCCCTAACTGTAGGCTATATCAAAAAGGAAGGTTTTAACCCTATTCTTAAAAACAGATCGAGTCTGACTCCCAAATCCAGATTGGCAGCTGCTTCCACAGGAGAAGAGCTTGATAAATGAAGGCTCTGCCTCCCATTGTACCTTTGGAGATTCTAGGTATTACAAGTAATCCTGCATTTTGGGAGCATAGTGCTCTGTTAGGATAGTGTGGTAGTATCAGATCTTTTAAATTAAAAGGGGCCTGATTGTTTAGAGCTTTGTAAGTAAGAAGAAGGATTTTAAACTTAATTCTAAACTCTATGGGAAGCCAATGAAGGGAGGCTAGAACCAGAGAGATATGATCTCTCTTTCTAGTACCTGTTAAAACTCTTGCTGCAGCATTTTGGATCAACTGAAGACTTTTTAAAGATGTTTAAAAACATTTATTATTGTTTGTACTGTCATGGCTCCCTCAGGGCCGTCATCAACTACAGCTGCTGCCAATCTCCAGCGGGCTTTATAACCGGGCCTGCCTGAGACTCGGCACGGAGCGGTTTGTCATTCTCCATTGACACACCTCGCGTCAACAGCCAAATCCCTGGCCTCATCATCAGAGTTCCTGATCTCCTCGTCGCTTCACGTAAGCCTAATTATAAACTCACCTTTGTCAGTCGTCTTCCCCTGTGCACAGGTGGATCTCCCCGGAGGTGGAACCCTCTCCTCCTGGCGTCGGTCTAGCCTTCTTCACCACTACAGGGCTACTAGCCCAATTCCCTGCATGGAGTCAGATGCTGTCTCCCTGGCTGCAGCCCTCAAGGCCAACCTGAGCATCTCCACGACCATCTGCAAAGTAAGCAACCATTACTATCAAGCTCTTTGCTCCGTGGACAGAATTAACACCTCTGCTCTGTCATTATAGGGTTGCCAGGCTGAACGGCGTTCTGCTCTCCCCCGGGCACAATTCCTGTGCTCAGTCAGTCGCCATCAAAGAGCTTCTCTAAAACAGGGTTTCAATTGTGTCTGCCATCACTCTGGCCGCTGGAAGGAGAAGATGAGATGAGGTCAGACACTGTGGAATCACCACAGCACAGTTGCAGGAACAAGCATGAGTATTCCTTCCTAATCCAATGAAATCACACTCATGAGCCTCAGGTTAGGGCTCATTAAAGCACATGTTTGCACATTTAACTTGGAAAAAGCTGGAGGCAAGTCAGCAGTGTTTGGGTCGCTGCAGTTTCCTTTTGTTTAATTATGGAAGAAACGACACGTGGTTAAAGAGATGCTAAAGTGCTTTGCTGTTCAAAGTTATAGTCAAGAAAAAAAGAACATTCTGCTTTTTCATGACAAGAAAGTGTGTGAGACATGGGTGAGGCTAGGCCCCTTTTAGGGGTGCTACAGCAGCCCAAAAAGTGGAGTAAGAAAAGGCATTATATTAAAATTTTCGTTTGTCTTTGACAAGCTGAAGTAATATCCAAAACATAGTCAGTAGTTTGTGGGTTAAACTTTTTAAGAATAAAAATGAAAGTAAAAACACCCGCGCCTTGCAAATGGTGTTTGCAAATCCTCTTCTCACGCGCTCTCTCTCTCCCCTGTACCTGCACTGCTCTGCGGCCAGCGCCACGTGCACACACACACACACACACACACTCAGAGCGTGAGGTGGATCCAGTAAGTAGCTCAAAGGCTACGTATGTCTCATGCTTTTTCACTTCTACCTGTCATAACCAACACTTCAAATTTATCACTAGTCCTCATTTTGCTGCACCAAACCACAGATTACTTTTCATATTGTTAGGAAGGAGTTGAGCCAGATAGCTAGTAGCTGATGTTTTCTTTAATGTTGCATTATCAACCACTGTGCACTTTCTGAATTCCAGAGAAAGAGGCTACTGTTGTTTAGGTATAAGCAAAATATTACAGCCAAGGTGTCACTGTTTTTTATGTATCATCACTACAATGTTCACTAACTAGAAGTTAGGGATGAGATTTTGGAAAGATGATAACTGCTAATGTTACTGTAAATAATGTACGTGTGTGTGTGTGTGTGTGTGTGGCCTGCCAGTCACCCATCATCATAGACATAAACTTTTTTCAGAGAAAAGAGCCAGGTTCAGGTGAGAGACGAAGGCCAAACATGTGACTTCACAGTCCACAGTAGGTGACCAGATGTCCTGGAAACATTTCAGGACAGTCCATAATGAACGCTGTCTTGTTTGTTCTGAAAACTGTAGTAACGCATCGTATAAACAAGCTATGAGGAGGATTGCCTGTACGTTGTATCAAATTACTTATGTAGTGAATGATTCCTGTTTTTATTTATATTAACCAACAAAGGAGAATACAGCTTCTCCTGTGAAAGAAGTTTGTGATTTAAAAATTGTGTTCGTAAGCCCAGCAATATAGTGATCATTCCATCTGCTTGTTATGGATCCCTCCTCCATAAGAAAGGAGTCAGTGGTGCAGTTTCCTGACTCATTAAGGTTCATCTCTACAACTAGCTCAGTGGTAAGAGTGAGAGGTTTTCAGAGCATAATGTCATGGGTTCAAATCCTGGCCTGCGGTACTAGGCGCTAGTCTACCTGGCTTGTGGGTGAAAATGATTATAGGTTGGTCCACCTTGATGAGAGGGTTGAAATGGCTTCGAGATCCCAGGTTAAATAGGCAATTCTGGCCTTGGCCCAGTGGGGCCATAACACTGCTGACAAACCTCTTTAAAATGATGTGCCTTTAGATCAGGGGTGTCCAATCATGTGCCATGGAGGGCCAAGACCCTGCAGGTGTTTTCACTGATCAACAATCCGTGGGAAGAAATTCAGTGAAATCTGCTGCTGGAGGTAAAGCCTGCAGGGTCATGGCCCATGATTGGACATCCCTGCTTTAGATCATGTCCTTAGAATCTGTAAGTGGTCTCCATAACATTAAGAAAAGATCAGTGTCTGTTTTCAATCAAAATTGTTCACATTTTTGTGACACAGCACATTGACCTTATCTCTCCTGCCCTGAATTTCACTTGTTCTATTAATTTTCTGGCTGATCACAATATATTTGTGTATGATTGTCAGTGCAAAGGAGAAGAGAGAAGTAGAGAGGCAGGGAGTGCAGAATGAACCAAGTAAATAAAAAAAAAATCCCAAACTATATTACAATATACAGTGGTTTTTTTGTGTGTGTGAAAAAACAGTGGTGTGGTGGTGGAGCTCACGGGGTCCTCAGCACCCCTATAGCTGTGATCCTAGAATCACCCCTGGTGTGAGATATTCAGTCTTCAACATTTCATAGACGCAACAGGAGTACACTACGCTTTCAGAGTCAGTACTGATTATAAGTAAGCAGAGATGTGTACAGAGTTGGAGAAGATCTACAGCAGCATTACTATAACATATGCAACTTTTTCACATAGATTTGCTTTTTTTTCCCTTTTGTAAATTCCCAGTTTTTCTCAAATACAGTGGTGTGAAAAAGTGTTTGCGCCCTTCCTAATTTCTCATTTTTTTGTATGTTTGTCACACTTAAATGTTTCAGATCATCAAACAAATTTAAATATTAGACAAAGATAACACAAGTAAACACAAAATGCAGTTTTTCAATGAAGATGTTTATTATTAAGGGGAAAGAAATCCAAACCTACATGGCCCTGTGTGAAAAAGTGATTGCCCCCTAAACCTAATAACTGGTTGGGCCACCCTTAGCATTGTTAAGGTCAGTGTTCATGGAGTCATGAACACTGACCTTAACTGAGGCAAGTGAGGCCTGCAGTTCTTTGGATGTTGTTGTGGGGTCTTTTGTGACCTCTTGGATGAATCGTCACTGCGCTCTTGGGGCAATTTTGGTTGGCTGGCTACTCCTGGGAAGGTTCACTACTGTTCCATGTTTTCGCCATTTGTGGATAATGGCTCTCACTGTGGTTTGCTGGAGTCCCAAAGCTTTAGAAATGGCTTGCATTTCTAATGTGAATTTATTTTCGGATAGTACAGTACAGGTTAAAAGAAACTGTATAATATAACAACAAGGTCAAATTAGACAAAGACTCCTCCTACTATACAATTCCACGTGAGTTATCCGAAATGGGTGATGGCTGAAGCCGCAGCTTATATTGCCCACCCATATTCCATCCAAGAATTCAAAAGAGAAAAAAGAGAAAACAAGACAAGAGCGATTACAATTTAAAACAAAGCTAAGACAAAATGTGACTGAGAGAAAAAAAAGAAAACTAAGCTAGGCTAAGTTAAGCGGTTACTATTCAAAAACAAATCTAAGACAAAATGTCACAGAGAAAAAAAAAAACAAAACTAAGCTACAACACAACACAGGCTGGATATGTCAATCCTTATGTGAGTTTACATGTCGTCTTGTAAATATGTTTGGAGTATTTCTTCCTTTAGTTTTTGTTTAAATTGTCCAAGCGTTGTACATGATTTTAATTCAGGTCCAAAATCGTTCCATAATCTGACTCCTTGCACTGAAATACAGTGTTGCTTGGTGGTTGTTCTCACTGTAGGCTTTTGAAATATACATGTTCCTCTGAGGTGATATCGTTTCTCCCTTGTTTGGAACAACTTTTGGATATTTGCGGGCAGTGATAAATTCTTCACTTTGAACATTATTATTGCGGTTTTAAAGTCAACCAGATCTTTCAACTTGAGAGTTTTTTGTTTAAGAAAAAGTGGGTTTGTTGGTTCCCTGTAAGCTGCTTTGTTTATTATTCTAATAGCTCTCTTTTGAAGCATAAAGAGTGGATATATGTTTGTTTTATATGTATTTCCCCATACTTCATTACAATATGTCATGTATGGGAGTATTAATGAATGATACAAGGTGTATAGTGTGGGTTGATTCAGCAAATATTTCACTCTGTGTAATATTGCAATTGATTTGGATACTTTACCTTTAATATAATTAATATGTGACTTCCAACACAGTTTGTTATCAATTATTACTCCAAGGAATTTAGTTTCAGATACCCTTTCAATCTCTACACCATTTACACTGAGTTTGGGTACTGGGTTGTTGTGATGGTTGTTAAAGACTATAAATTTTGTCTTACTTAAATTGAGCGTTAATTTGTTTGAATCAAACCACAGTTTAAGCTTTCCTAATTCCTTTCCGAGTGTATCCAGAAGTTGTTCCAAATTGTTTCCACTGCATAGCAGATTAGTGTCATCGGCAAACAATATTAAGTCCATTTTTTCTGAAACTTTACATATATCGTTTATATACATATTGAATAATAATGGTCCCAAAACTGAACCCTGTGGGACTCCACAGGTGACCTTCAGTAACTCTGAGTTTTTGTTGCTAACACATACATACTGATATCTATTCTTTAAGTAACTACTTAACCAGGACAGTGCTACCCCTCTAATACCACAATTTTGTAGTTTCTTTAATAATAAATTGTGATCTACTGTATCAAATGCTTTTTTAAGATCTAGGAATACTCCAACTGAATACTCTTTATTTTCAATGGCTGTTGATATTTTTTCTGTAAATTCCATTAGGGCATATGCAGTTGTCCTCTTGTGTCTGAACCCATATTGCTGCTCACACAATAAATCATTCTTCAGTATGAAGTTGTCAATTCTCTCATAGAATATTTTTCCAAGTATCTTGGAAAATTGCGGTAATAGTGAAATTGGTCTATAGTTTGAGAGTTCCCCTCTGTCGCCCGTCTTGTATATCAGAATTACTTTAGCTATTTTCATTGCATTGGGAAATATACCTGATTGGAGAGACAGGTTACAGATATACGTCAGTGGTTTTACTATGCATTCGATAACAGTTTTGACTAGTAGCATGTCAATACCATCACAGTCCGTAGATGTTTTACTTTTGAACGATTTAACAATTTCAATGACCTCTCTTTCGTCTGTGTTCTTTATGAAGATGGAGTCTTTTACAGCAGTGTTATTGCATATTGTATCACCTGTAGGCACTGTAGTGGGTATTTCTCGGGCCAGTTTAGGTCCAATGTTAACAAAAAAATTATTAAATTCATCTGCAGATGAAGCTATATTCACACTCTGAGTCGTTTTATTATTTTTTGGAATATTAGTTGGGTAGCTTGTATTTCTGCTTTTATTTCCAAGGATACTGTTGAGTATTGTCCATGTATTTTTAATATTGTCTTTGTTTTTCACCAGTTCTTTACTGTAATAGTCTCTTTTACTACATCTTATTATACGTATATGTTAACTTATTTTTGTATGTTTTATACCGCTGCTCTGCTTCTTTTGTCCTTTTCTTTAGGAAAGCTTTATATAATAAATTTTTCTTTTTACACGCCTTTTGTAGTCCTTTGGTTAGCCATGGCTTATCAGCAAATTTGTGTTTAAGCTTTTTTTTTACTAATGGGCAGTTTTTTTCATAAAGAGTGGTTACAATGTTTATAAATGTGTCATAGGCTTCATTTACATCTGATACATAGACTTCTGTCCAGTCTTGCTTCAGCAAGTCCTCTTTAAGAGAACTGATTGCATTTGGTGATTTGTGTCTGAACGATTTTGAAATTTTTTCTGCGTTGGGCCCCGTGTGGCCATGGATAAGTGCAAAGGTTGGCAAGTGGTCACTTATATCATTTATCAATAATCCACTTTCTATTTTCTTATCGAAAACATTGACAAACAGGTTGTCAATAAGTGTAGCAGAATGAACTGTGATTCTACTGGGATGTGTTATTGTGGGATATAGACTCATGCTGTACATAGAGTTCATGAACTCTGTAACTACATTTTGTTGATGAGGATTCAGTAAGTCAATATTGAAATCTCCACAAATTGCTACCATTTTCTTACTAGTAATATTATTGTACAGCTCGACTAATTTATCTCTGAATGTCTCAATGCAAGTTCCCGGCGTTCTATATATGCAGCTTATGATTAGATTTTTTGTTTTGTCTAGGTCAATCTCAACAGTAACACATTCCAAGATCCCTGGTAGTGCAGAGGACATTTCATTTACAAGCTTACACCTATACAGGTCATCAATATACAGTGCAACACCACCACCCTTTTTTTGAGTTCTGTTAATATAAAACATCTGATATCCCTCTATTGCCATCAGGGGAGCCTGTTCTTCATTAAGCCAGGTTTCAGAGACTGCAATAGCTGTGAATTTTCTGTCTAGCTGTTTTAAATAGTCCTGAATCTGTGGAAAGTTTTTGTTAAGACTTCTGCTATTGAAGTGTATTATTGACAGTTTACCATCTAATTGCACTTGACTTTTGAATTGCTTTTCAGTGTAATATTCACAGTGGTTATGAATATTATTGAAAAAGTGGTTATCAGGATCAATATCATTCTCCATCTCTTGTGGTTTATGTTCAGCATAGTGGCATATTTTCAGAGTTTGAGTTTCCTCACTCTGTGTCAGATGACTTCCTCCAGCTGGGGATGATTGATGTCTACTCGAGTCGATCATAAGTTTTTGTTTATTTTGCTTATTTTTTTTAAAGTACTTTGGCATGGTGTATCAAAAGAACTATTCTTATCGTGTGTATGAATATGGATTATCATTGACTCATAATTTTCTTAATCAGTGTTCATCTGTATTTATCTAAGTCAGTAGCATCTCTGATCATTATACTCCTTGCTTGCTCAGGTGTTCCATGTAGTTTAATCCAAATTCTACAATTTCTTGTCCAGGTTGCCTGTATCTTATTTTGTTTTTTCAGCATCCGTGCCTGCCGTGCTAATTCAGCGGGTTTTTTTGTCAGGTGTTCATTTAGGTAAACTTGAGTATCCTATAGCTTTTTGGCCTGCCTCAGTATGTCATTCTTTACCCTTCTGTTCACAAAGCGCATCACAATTGATTTCTTTGTTTTGTTATCTTTCTTCGATAGAGCACAACAGGCTGAAATTGCATTGGCTTCTACCTTAATGTCTCTATTATTAAGGAACTGAAGCACTTGATTTTCTAAGGACACTGATTCACTCACGGGAGCATCTTCACCACTCAGTCCTGTTGTGGCATGGGCGTATGACTGATATCTGATGTCTAGTCCACTTATAACTAGGTCATCAATACGAGAACCTTGTTCAAGATCCTCGACGCGTTGCTCCAAAAGACGCCCGTGTTGCTCCAGGTCCATAATTTTTTTGTCTTTTTCTTGAATTATTAAATGTAGGGCTTGTACCTCTTCTATTAGGCCTATTATTTTGGCCTGCTGGCTAGTCAATTTGGCCAATTCTTCTGACATAAAGTTCAGAGATTTTTTAATTTCTTCCATTTCCTCTTTTTTTGGTGGCATTTTACTGACCTGTGGATAGAAATAAACAGAGAATCCGGCTAGGCCTCAACTAGCCCGGCCGCTGCTGGACCCGCCGCAACCGAGCTCCTGCGCAGCTCCTCCGCCAAGTAACGCTGCACAGCTCCGCAGATCACCGCCGTCGATCGCCGCCGCCTGCCGCCGTCTGCCTGGCCGGTTATGCCGCACACCGCCGGCGCAGCCGAACTCCACCGATCACCGCCGCCGATCACCGCCGCTCGCCGCCGTCTGGCTGGGTGGCACCTCCGCTTTATAACCTTTTCCAGACTGATAGATCTCATTTACTTTGTTTCTCATTTGTTCCTGAATTTCTTTGGATCACAGCATGATGCCTAGCTTTTGAGGATCTTTTGGTCTACTTCACTTTGTCAGGCAGGTCCTATTTAAGTGATTTCTTGATTGAGAACAGGTGTGCCAGTAATCAGGCCTGGGTGTGGTTAGAGAAATTGAACTCAGCTTTCCAAAGACGTGATAAACCACAGTTAGTTTATGTTTTAACGGGGGAGGGGGGGTCACTTTTTCACACAGGGCCATGTAAGTTTGGATTATTTTTTTTTACCCTTAATAATAAACACCTTCATTTAAAAAAATGCATTTTGTGTTTACTTGTGTCATCTTTGTTTAATATTTAAATTTGTTTGATGATGTGAAACATTTAAGTGTGACAAACATACAAAAAATGAGAAATCAGGAAGGGGGCAAACACTTTTTCACACCACTGTATATCTTAAATTTATACCTTTCTTGTCAGTTTACTTAGGCCATAATACAACACTATCACAATCGGGTGATAAGTTGACTATTGTGATATGATGAGCTGTGATTTCTCATCTCCATGTTTGTTCTGCTGTGCTGATCTCACCAGAATACTAAATATTTAGTGGACTAAAATAGTCAGATGCTTTTTATCACTGATATCAAAACGCTGAGTTTGTATTTAGAACATCACTATTATTTGTTAATAAACAATCGTGATGCTGGTGCCTCTGAATAGAAACTGTATAACTGGATACAGTATATTATGCTGTATTGACATCCTTCTCTACTGTTTATAGCCTAAAGAGCTGCACGTGGCTTCAGAGCTGCAGGTTGCAGACCCCTGCTTTAAGCAAAAATTCTAAGCACATTGTATTTTTTTTATTACAAAACACTTCATTTTTTGATATTCAATATCAACGTGTGAGTGTGGTAAACCTGCTAAAATTTCAGTACAGTTCATTACTAATGATTACTATAGCCAAGTATGTCACTACTGCAAATGCCTTGATTAATGGCTGTTCTCTTGTCATATATGGAAAAATTTTGTACATTTACATTCAACTTACATGCTTGAAATTAAATTATGCACACCCTTTTTAAAATGCCAAAGTACAACAAAAAAATAGCAACTTCAATAAAAGTATATCAATAACTGGCTCCTATTGTCAGCTACAGCATCATTTTCACACTTTGATAGGAGATCATTCTTACTGTACGTACTTGTGGTTTCAGGAGGCGTTACTCCACTCATATGAGGCACACCTCCGGTTGCTCCATTTCCTCTTACAGAGCTCTTTCCCAAACTATTGGGGAGACTCGTCGATGGACTGATGCTGCTCTGCGTTGGCTTCTTGGCTACTGGCGGAGGAACTTTATCACACCTTAGGCCACCATTAGAGAAAGTAGCAGCCTTTGATTGATCAGACACCTTCAGGAGCTCAGCAGCCAGGCTTTGCTTCAGACTAGCCTGAGCCTCAGGAGACAAAGACGCTGCCGTCTCTATGATGACCTTTTTTGTGCTCCTAGAGAAGATGAAGCTGGCGGTGGAGGCTGGCGACTTGTGCATGTCGTAGCCTTCAGGTGACTTCAGGGAGATAGTTCCAGGTTCACCTCCGCAGCTGTAAGTGGGTGACCCCGCACTCAGTCTGGAGGGTAGAGCATCTCTTGAGAACATGGCTGCAGTTTTCATGTGTATAGCTTCCTGTAGGCGCATCGAAGGAGTGCTCATCGTCACAGAGGGTGCTTTCATGGTGTGAGGGTAAGATTTCAGTGACAAAGATTTGCGGATGGGTTTCTGGGGAATATTTTGGGGCCCTTGGGTTGAGATTGGGCAGTTGTGCTGAGGTGTAGCCTCCTCGTTGGTGGTACTCTACGTAGACGGAGCTTTGACCTGATTTTCAGTCATGTTGACTGATCTAAGGCGAACCATCTGAAGCAGGGAGGGCGTGACAAGTGGTGTGTTGGCATCTTCTTTTGAAATGGGAGCACTCTTGTGGTGGGAGAGGAGCTCTTTGCTTCTGGCATCCCGATTTGCGATGCTGGGTTTCCTCCTAAAATTGACACCATGGGCTAAATCATCTGCTGGTAGAGCCGGTGTCACGGGTGCTGTCATGTGAGCACTGATGGGAGGTGCCGATGGAGGCTCTTCCTCAATTTTCAGAGAGTTTCGCTTTTGGAAACTGCTGGGAGGGGCTACAGGCGTGACCGATCGTGGGCTCTCTGCTCTTGGTGTCGATGATTCCACTGGTGAAGCTGAGACACTGTCTGAATCAAACAAAATGCTCTGCACTAGTTGGTGAGAAAAATCATCACCAGAATCAGCTTCTGAAAGTTGCATGACGACAACTGGTGTGTTATTTGTCAGGACTGGTTGTCTTTTAGCTGGAAGCAAATCTGGACCCTGTACGGTAGACTCATTTGGCAGCTCCTGCCCTGTGACACAAGTGTTCATCACATCAGGCACACAGTCGGGTAAAAAGGGTGGAGGGGGTGGAGGAAAATCGACTTCATCCCCGCCTTCAAAGACAGAGTCTCCTTCCAAAGCAGGTGGAGGAGGAGGCCAGCAAGACTCCACCACTTGGCTCTGTTGTAATTCATTTGGTGGAGTGGATACTGACGAGGGAGGCGATTTTCTTGATGGAGGAGGTGTGGGGTAATAGGGTGGGGGAGGAGTAGGAGGTGGGGACATCTTATTAATTTTGGGGATGTCTACTGTAAGCGTCTGCCTTGGACAAACCTCATTTGTGTCTTTGTCAGGTTTGTGGTCATCAGCAAACACAGTTGGATCATCCTGTGAAAACGTGTCAACAGACAAATAAACCTCCACTGTGGCACTGCTGCCTGATTCTTTTTTCTGATTCTCCAAATGCTGCTCTGTCAAAAGTATTTTGTGACTCTGCAGTGTTGTCATGGTTTGATCTTTCTTTGGTGTTTCCTCTTGACTGCCTTGGTCTATAAGTGCAGAACTACTCTCTTCCTGTCTCTGAATGACATTTTCTTTGTCCTGAATCAAAGTCCTGACTTGGTCTGAAGACTCACGTTCCGTATTCTCACCTTCATATTGCACTGCTGACAAAACTTCAGACTTTCCGCTGTTTTCTGCCAATTCCAAGACAGCTGTGCCACATACTGTTTTGGCTGTTTTAACTAGAGCTTGCAGGTCGTCGCTGATTTGAGTCCTAGTTCCTGTCTGGTCATTTGTGCTTTCCTGCATCTCTGCTGGTTTCTGTGGGACTTTGTTGACGTCAGGGTACGGCCTACACAGGAGCTCAAATGTGCGTCTGTTGTGAACCCATGTTCCAGGGGGAGGGGGATGAGGGGTCTTTACTTTAGGAGGTGGCGGGATGTTCAGCAGCTCTCGGACCTCCTCTCTAAAAGCTGACAAATTGTTGCTTTGTGCCTGTTCTTTTGTAAGAGTGCTAGGCGGAAGCTGACCAGGGCTACATTTGTAAACATCTGGATTGGCACCTTCAGATGTGCCAGATGATAAAGAAGTGACTGAGGATGAGGGAGAAGCTGCTGCTGATGAGGCCCGAGACGCCGATCTCTCTGGTTTGACTGATTTCTTGTGTTTGTCAGGCGAGGTAGGAGACACCCCTTTTGGGGACAGTGTCGGCGTACCACTCTGACTGGAGTAGCCACTGGAAGGGGACATGGTCCATTCAAATTTTCCATCTTGAGGAGTGATTTTCTTTGGGGAGGAAGTACTGGATTCTGGTGGTGGTTCTGTCGCTCCTCTACATTCTTTAGAAGGGGCCTGCATTGGACCCAAATGATTCAAGGAACAATTAATAGAGGTGGATCCAGTGGAGTTTGATTCAGGTGTGAGCATCTTGCGGGAATCCACAGTAAGCAATACTGTTTTATTCTTTGCTACAACATTTTCTGCTGCAGTTGTCACCTCCTCAGGATCATTTAGATCTTTGCAATTCACTAGAATGCTAGAGTTACCTTTTATCTTATGATTGTGCAGAGAGTTTGTCCTCCGTGGCGGTGCAGGGGGTTGCTTGGTCTTCATAACTGAGAGACTACGGGCACAGTTGCCCTTGTTCTTTCCCTGCTCCACCACACCCACTGATCCTGACACCCAGACTCAAACTTTTTCCTTTTATCAACATTTTTACATTTACTTCTGGGACTGTTGATCAGAGTAGCTGAATTTTGAAGACTGGCGAGCTCCTGGTCCCCACCAGTTGACTCTGACTTTCCTGCACATGAAGGCCCACTTTCTGTGAGCTGCTGCTGCTCTTTCTATCCTTAGAGGACAAGAGGGAAGAGCGTGACATAATGGTGTCGGAAAATTTGGACACACTCAAAATCGAACCTGAAGCTGATGGAGGCATCAGTGTGGGGTTATCGTGGGAATTGTTTGTCTGGGAACCGTCGCGTTCTGATCTTCTGGAGGGTAATGGGCTGACTGAGGAGTCCCTTGATGTAAGGTTGCTTTTGCTCACACTGCATCTACTGCTGCCAAGTTTAACACTGCTGTCACGTGTCCGGCTGTGACTCCGGTCAATCTCGATGACTTCCACTGAGGCTGGCAAAACCGCATTAGGAATGACCGTAGACATATATGTAGCTTGTGGAGAGATGGACATCACTGGGCCCTAGATGAAAAAGAGAAATAGGAATTTGAGTGTTTACATGTGCACCAGTATCCATATTATGATTATATTCAGGATATGCAGTTTACATGAACACGAGAAACCTGGTTATTCATATCCCTGTATATATACAGTATTCACGTTTGTGGCCAGGCGTCTACAACCGAGTCTAATGAAACATCATATGATCTTTACCTGCATAGAATGCTCTGAAATCAGGATGAGAAACCACATCTTGGTTATTTGTGGAGTACTCCTGGTAACAGATCCAGGTTTCTCAACCAGGATATGAGCTCATATACCGTACTGTAGGTTATGAGAAATCTGGATGAGGTGTTTACATGCACAACTCATAACGGGACACTCAAAATCCCCAGTCATATCCAGGAATCTTGTGCGACAATAAATGCAGACACAGAGATACAGTGATATCTTTAAAGGTCCCATTTTGTTCAAGATTGTGTTCTTGTGAGTTTTTATAATATAAAAAATAAACACTGCCTTTGCTGAATAATTAAACTCTTAAGTGAAGAAACTTCCTGGATTTTATGTCACTGACCTGTATCTGCCAAGAATGTGTCGCTAGTCCAGCAAAAGTTAGCGGTACTCAAATACTTTGCAAGCAGTTTCATGAAATGGTCAGTCAGAAAGCAACTCATACCGGCTCAGACGTCGCCCAGGTTAACGAGGTCAGGAGTTCCTGGCAGCTGAAGGCGAAGGACAGAGCTGCATGGAGGAATCTGATTAGACCCAAATGAAACAGTCATTGTCGCCCCCGACAGACTGCTATGATGATGATGAACCAGCAAACTACGCTTTCAGTTCTCTTATGCTGTGTTCAGAATGTTCACTCACTCCCTCCCTCCCTTCTCGCTATATAGTGAATTTAAGATAAGATAAGCCTTTATTAGTCCTACAATGGGCATCTAGTGGACTATATAGTAAACTCAGTATAACAATAAAATTAACCGCTTTCGGACACTACTGGATTTGTTTTCCCAGCGCGGTTAATGATGTCATCATGGTGAAAAAGTGAAATGTTACAGACTGTGGGCTATATTAATCATATATTCCATAACCTACATATGTTGAAGCATGTGGGAATGTTTGGTGATTACATATGTAAGGCGACTTCACACCTCAGAAAGGACAAAGACTCTCAACCGCCAGTGAAGAACAAAGACGTTCCCAGACACTGCGGTGGAGACCGGAGGAGCTGCCCTCACCCCCCAGGGCCATGAGGAGGAGTACGGAGACAATGGGGGGATTAAGATAATGAGGGATGTCAGCCTTTGATATGCATGTCTTTTGTTATGTGCAAGTATAAGTTCACAGAGCCGGAGGTATTCGGTCTCTTTTCTTGCTTCTGCTTCTGCACTTAGATGAGACTTGTTAGAGGAGCTGATAATAAACTTTGGTTTATATATCACACCGCCTCGTTCTTCCAAGCTCTTCTACACAGACTAACAGTGATAAAAAAAAATGAATACCTGCATGTAATTTGTAGTAAATATGTATTAAATCGTTTTTGCTAAATTAATAAATGTAAATACCTTAAGGTAGTTTATGCTGTGGTGTGAAGCTCTCCTCTCACTGCTCTGTTGGCTGCACATTGCATTATGGGATATATTGACTAATGTAGTGACCATCCCTTGTACATTACTCTTCAAAATGTATTGTGGGATATTTTGAGTGTACTATATAGTGAATAAAATTTTCAGTTAAGATTTCGAACAGCACTACAAAATGGCTGATTCACTATATAGTACACTATATGGAGAACGAGTGAACATTTAGAACACATCATTAGTTAACTAAATTAACACATCTTGACTTCCTTCAGTTTAATAATAACTTGAAACTGAAGAAAGTTTAATGGCTTCCTTTAATTCAGTTCAATTCAACTTTATTTATATAGCGCCATTTCACAACAACAGTCATCTCATAGCACTTTCAACTGTAGGGGAACCCCCACAGTTGCAGAAAAACCCCAGCAATCAGGTGATCCCCTGTGAGCAAGTGCTTGGCGACGGTGGAGAGGAAAAACTCCCTTTTAACAGGAAGA
>JAJAQF010000392.1:0-21130 GCA_020510985.1 Pholidichthys leucotaenia
TAAAGTTTGTGGCGCAGTAGAAAAAGCTGCGGATATGGCGGATGAAACTAGCGGTGGTGCGGTAACTGCTGCTGCTGACGATGGCGGCACAGGTGCAGTGCTGGCTGCCATTAGCTCAATGAGAGCAGACTTTTCCGCTAAACTTTATGGGATTATGGCAGCGTTGGATGCAATGAGAAAGGAGTTGGGTGACTGCGTGGAGCGAGTGACGCAGGCGGAGCTTCGTGTTTCAAGTGCGGAGGATGAAATTAGCGGACTTCAAATAAAGGTGCGCACTTTGGAAAAAAAAATAAAGATCTGGAAAATAGCGTTCTGGACTTGGAATCTCGGTCCAGAAGGAACAACCTGAGGCTGGTGGGTCTACCGGAGGGAGCCGAAGGTCGTGATTCATGCTCCTTTTTGGAGGGGTGGATCCCGGAGGCGCTGAACAACGCGGAGCTAAAATCATCAGTCGTCTTGGAAAGCTCCCACCGAATTGGCCCACCGAGAGGTAACAAGGCAGCACCGAGGACGCTAATTATGAAGTTTCTCAGCTACAGAGACAGGATGACGATCTCCAACGCGGTGCGGGCCAAAGGAGAAATTAAATACCAAGATCAGCAGGTGCGGTTCTACCCAGATCTGGCCTCAGGAATCCAACAATTAAGGAAGCAGTTTGACCCCATCCGCAAAGAACTGCGCAACCTTGAGATTCGTCATGGAGTGATTCACCCTGCAAGACTTCTGGTCACATATGAGGGCAGAACACGCATCTTCAAGACCCCCGAGGAGGCGCAGGAGCTCATCAAGAAGATCCAGGAAGAGACTGGTGGGAGCTAAGCATGAACAGAATATAGGGTAGAATATTTGAGCATTTAACTGATTAGAAGCATATAACAAGATTACAAAATATAGAATGTATTACATATTAAAAAAAAAAGGTACAAAATTGCTAAAAAAAAAAAAAAAATTTGGAGTTAAATTGGAAAATTACAGAAGAGAGTTAATGTTACGTTATTAAAAGCAGTAGAGTTAGGGTGATTGGGAGGATGAAGAAGGAGTGGCTTTGGCTGTTCCTCGTGGGTGTGGAACGGTCGATGGCTATATCGGGAGACGGAATTTTTCTTTTGCTTTTGGGGGGATTGCCACAAATGTGGGAAGGGGGAATTTGTTTGTGTGTAGTTTGTAGGGTGAATGTTCAACCACTCATTTTTTTGCTTTTCTGTTTGAGCATGTTTACACTGCAAGGTAATCCCAAACTCCCTATTGATTATAAATCAAAGCGTTAATCTTAATTTAACTTCATGGAATTGCAGAGGTCTACAAAATTTAAAAAAACTTAAACAAGTTATGAATAAAATAAAAGACATGGGTTCAAAAATTGTGTTTTTACAAGAAACTCATCTAATAGAGCAAGATGTAAAAAGAATTAGGAGTAGATGGCAAGGAAATGTTTTCACCTCATCATTTTCATCCCGAGCCAGGCGAGTTATGACTCTCATACATAAATCAGTCCCATTTCAAGTGAAAAATGTAATTGGAGACAAATTTGGAAGATATGTAATCATTCAAGGATCTTTGCTATTAGAAAACATAAATTTGGTGAACTTATATGGTCCCAATATAGATGATCAAAAGTTCTTTGCCAATTTATTTCTTATCTTATCATCACTTACAGGGCAACATATAATAGCAGGGGATTTTAATTGTACATTGAATCCCAGTATAGATAGATCAACAAGACTGGACTGTACGCACAATGGATGTTGGATGACCATTAATCATTTTATGAAAGAATTGAAATTGATAGATATATGGAGAGAAATGAAACCACAAGTTAAAGCATACTCTTGTTATTCCAATACCTACAAGACATTCTCACGTATAGATTATTTTTTGATCTCCACAGAATTAAGGTCCAAGATTCAAAACTGTTTTTATGATAACATCGTGATCTCTGATCATGCACCCTGCTGTCTAATGTATGTAGATAAGAAATTGACAAAGGAACCAGGTAGATGGCAATTTCAGCATAAATGGCTTCAGGATGAGGAATTTGTTAAGTATATAGAAAAACAGATAGATGAGTTCTTTGATATCAATACTACACAAACATCAGCATGTGTAAAGTGGGAGGCTTTCAAAGCTTTTATTAGGGGACATATTATTAGTTATACAGGTTCAAAATCTAAGAAGACTCGAGAGGAGAGAGTCCAATTGGAACATAAAATAAAAATTCTTCAAGAAAGAGTATATGCAGGAAGAGATCCAAGGTTGGAGAACGAATTACTGATTTTGAGAGCTGAATATGACAAAAAATCAGCGAATAGAGCTGCCTCGAGTCTTCTAAGATTGAAACAATCTTTTTATGAACAAGGTGAAAAATCAGGAAAGTTATTGGCATGGCAGATTAAACAATTAGAATCTAAAACACCAATTACCAGTATTATAAGTAACGGACAGGTAGTTATAGATCCTTCAGAAATTAATAGAGCTTTTAGAGATTACTATGAAAAATTATATGATACCAAAAATGAATCTGACTTAACAAAACTACATGGGTTTTTGAATGAACTATTTATACCGTGTATTCCAAATGAAAATAGGGAGATACTGGAGTCTAAAATTAGTCAAGAAGAAGTTGGACTAGCCATTGATAATATGAAATCAGGAAAAAGTGCAGGACCAGATGGTCTTCCAGTTGACCTTTATAAAAAATTTAAGAATAAATTAACAAAACCTTTTTTGGAAATGGTTTTAGAAGCATTTCAAAATAGTAATTTACCATCATATATGAATAATGCCTTAATTATACTGTTGCCAAAACCAGGTAAGCCCTCTAATAAATGTGAAAATATGAGACCAATAAGCCTATTAAACGCCGACCTTAAGATAATTTGTAAAATTTTAGCAAGACGAATACAAGAAATTTTACCAAATATTATTAATCGAGATCAGAATGGCTTTATAAAGGGAAGACAAGGCTTCCATAATGTAAGAAGACTATTTAATATTATTTATTCTAATAAAGAAGCACCGGATACAGCTCTCTTATCACTGGATGCCGAAAAAGCCTTTGATAGAGTTGAATGGCCCTTTCTTTTTGAAGTCTTACAAAGGTTTGGACTTGGAAATAATTTTATAAAATGGGTTCAGATAATATATAATAATGCTACTGCAGAAATTCTAACAAATAACAATATTTCAAAATCAATAAAAATCAATAGAGGATGTCGACAAGGCTGTCCACTTTCACCTTTACTGTTTACTATGGCAATTGAACCTTTAGCGATGGCGATACGTCTACAGTCACAAATACTGTATATGGAATTAAAGTTGGACCAACAGAACATAAAATCTCCCTGTATGCCGATGACATAATTTTGTTTATGTCGAATCTTAAAAAATCAATTCCGACCTTGTTGAATTTAATAAAGAATTTCGGGGAAATATCAGGATATAAAATAAATAAAACTAAATCTTCAATATTAATGCTAAATGAGACCCAGAGAAATTACCCAGCCCCTGAGGTAAATCAATTCAGTGTTGTAAATCAGTTCAAATATTTAGGAATCCAAATTGTGCCTAAGCTAGAATCAGTCGCCAGTGTCAATTATGAAGCCTTAATGACAGATATTGATGAGTTACTTCAGAGATGGATGTCACTACCAATGTCGATGATCGGGAGAATTAATATACTTAAAAGTAATATCTTACCTAAAATACTTTATTTAGTTCAATACATTCCCTTACCACCACCTTTAGATTTATTCTCAAGAATTAAAAAAAAGTTAGTGGAATTTATATGGAACAACAGGAGGGCTAGATTACGTCTGTCTTTATTATATTTACCATTTGATCGTGGAGGTCTGAAATGTCCAAATTTTATGTTGTTTTATTGGTCGGCACAACTGAGGTCTATGACATATTATTTTTCATCAAATGATCTCCCTCACTGGACTGAAATGGAATCATACAATTTACCTTTACCTCTTCCCATATTCATATACTCAGATTCGGCAAAAAAATTACAAAAACAAGTTAAAAATCCATTTGTAAAGCATATGATCAAAATATGGTGTGAAGCTAAAAACTATTTAAAAGAACCACAGTTATTGTCACAATTTAGTCCAATATGGGGTAATCAATATTTTAAACCAGGGAGAGCGGACGCTGTATTTAAAGTATGGAATTTAAAAGGGATACAAAAGATTCAGGATTTATATTTGCCATGTGCAGAAAACATAACGTCTTTTGAAGAGCTGAGGATCAAATTTAATCTCAATAGAACACATTTTTTTAAATATCTTCAACTTAGAAACTTTATTCGATCAAATCAAAATAAAGCTCTCACTCGACCTATCTATTCATCCTTGGAAAAAATGTTGATGAAAGATAGTAAAAGAAAGGGTATTATTTCAGAGTTTTATAACTCATTGACACTATTTTCAAGTGAAAATTCACTGAAAAGATTAAACTACTGGAAAGAAGATCTGCAAACTGAAATTTCAGAGGAACAATGGGAATTGGCTTGTACAGAAGCTCAAACCAAATCAATAAATGTACGCCTTAAATTGATACATTTCAAATGGTTAATGCGGATGTATGTTACACCGGAGGAGTTAAATAGATATAACAAAAATATACCAGATACGTGCACAAAATGTATGGAAAGTAAAGGAACTCTATTTCATTGTGTATGGGAATGTAGATTAATAAGAATGTTTTGGGAAGAGGTGAGGGTAACAATTGAAAAAATAATCTCAAAACAAATCATATTGAATCCTAAACTGTTTTTGTTGGGTCTGTACCCAGAAAAGCATAATTTTAATAAAAGTGAAAGAACATTCATAGACCTCAGTTTGCTTAATGCCAAAAAATGTATTGCACTATTATGGAAAAAGACTCATAGACCAGATGTGACTCAGTGGTTAAGACAGATGTTAACAAACCTTCCATTAGAAAGAATAACATATATACTGAAATCAAAGGAAATTGCGTTTGAGAATATATGGAGACCTTTTATTGATTATGTAAAAAATTTAAACATAACTCTTGAAGAAGAAGGTGAATGATATGTGCAGACCTTGTAAATTCCAAACTGGTGAACATAATATGTATACTTATGTGTTGGATTGTCTAGACTAAACAGAGGAGCATTGTTGAAGATTTGATTTTGTTGGTGGTTGTTGGTGTTTTTTAGTGCATTTTTTTTTTGTAGTACTTTAGTGTTAGTGTTTGATTGTTTGTATCATGTTTGTTTAAAAAAAAAAGGTTCAATAAAGATATTGTGGAAAAAAAAAAAACTCCACTACTTTCAGCGTCGACCTGGTCACACTGTCATCCACCACTTTATCTGCAGAGATACAGGGAGATAAATTGATTGGCTTATTAGATATTTGCCTAAGCTCCTAAAACCTGGCAATTCAATTAATCCAAAAGGAGCCCCGACCAAGTATTGCGTGTGTACACGGACAGACTTTTCAGTCGGTCCACATTTGTATTATAGAACTATTTTTTCAAATTAATTTTATGTAATATTCTAATTTTTTGAGAAACTGAATTTGGGTTTTCATGGGCTGTAAGCCATAATCATCAAAATTAAAATAAATAAACACTTGGACTATATCACCCTCTGTGTAATGAATCTATATAATATATGGGTTTCACTTTCTGAAATGAGTGACAAAAAATATTGAACTTTTTCATGATATTCTAATTCTCTGAGATGTACCTGTAGATGGTCAGCCACACACACTGGCGCCATCTTGCTTCTTTTCATCTTATTTAGAGACTGCTGAGACTGCTATTAAAAAAGTCTCAATGGGCAAAGCAGAACTTTTGTTTCCCAGAGCGCAGCGCACAAACGCTGAAAAAAAGACTAAAAATACTTGTTAACTTTACTGAGCTTTAATACATGTCTGCGTAGTTTCGTTAAAAATAAATAAATAAATTGCACATCCAAGAGAAGGGATTCCATCATTTTGCCATGGATTGCAGTCTTACTGATCCTGTGAGTTAGAGTGGGAACCCTGATGGATTCATCATCTAATTTTTAGCATCGCTGGCCATTACTTAGAATTCAAAAAAGGAGAGCAGAGAACAATCTTTACCATTAACAAAGCTTTATTAAACTTCATTTCCTAAAGGCAACAGTTATGAAAACGTAAGCTACAAAAGCATTCCAAAAAAAGTCCTCTACAGTGTTGAATATCTAAAACACAAAATACTAAACAACCCATAAAACCCTTCTCCAGAAAATTACAGTTCAATTACGGTCTAAATACTTCTACATTTAATAGGCAGATACAGATTAAAATTCTGCAGTGGTCAGAAATTTTATAGCAAACTGCCATTTGGTGTGCAAAATTTTAAAAAACACTGGAGCAACAGATAAACACAGACTTGCAAATATGGATTTAAATACAAACATCTCACTTGATTCGTCATCTCATTTTTAGGATTGCAAAATAGACAAAAAAAAATATCCCCCCCCCCCCATATAAACAGGTAACATGAATTAACAATCAGTGAGATTTACATGTGGGCAGCGCGGTGGTGGAGTGGTCAGCACTGCAGCAGCACAGCAACTCACCCTTGGCCGGGGGATCCTGGGTTCGATCCCAGCCCCTGACCCACAGTGATCTGCGTGGAGTTTGCATGTTCTCTCCGTGTCTGCGTGGGTTTACTCCGGGATTTCTCCGGTTTCCTCCCACATGCCAAAAACATGCAAGTTAGGTTAACTGGCGTCAAAACTGGGGATTCTAAATTGTCCTTAGGAATGACAGAGTGAATGGTTGTCTGTCTCTCCGTGTCGGCCCTGCGATGGACTGGCGATCTGTCCAGGGTGTAGCTGCCTCTCGCCCAAAGACGCTGGGATAGGCTCCAGCCCCGCGGAAGAAGATGAATGAAGATTTACATGTCTTGAAGTTCAACAACATCAGCCGCAAGTGCCAGGACCTGCAAACTAGTCCAGTTTTGCCGTCTAGCTTCAGTGTTGAGGAAATTAATTTCTTCTTGAGAAATATCATCTGATGGGTCGTCACTGTCAGGATGTTCAGCCCGCTGCTGGAGAATTCGCGGGACGAACCTCCTCCGGGCATTATTGAACCAGTCATTGATCTGTGGGGGAAAAAAAGAGAAACATTTCCATTACTTATTTCCTGGTGTTGTACAATTTTACCCCAGTAGCAGTAATGGTAAAAATCAAGACCGTCCAGGATTTCGCGGTTGCGATTCTACCAATTCCCGCGACTTAAGTAGGTCCTGCATAATTTGAATTTTGTCCAATCACCGCAACTTTACCAAAATTGTTGTCAATTTGCGCCAGTTTCGCCAATCAAATTTGTCTCTCAGTAGCGCGCAGATGTGTACGTCATCAGTTTGATCAATCAAATGCGATGCTTGCACCTGTGTTTACAGTGAGAATATACCGAACAAATCAGCAAAAAACTATGATTAAAAAAAAGAAAAAAACACGCTCAACTGGGAGTTTTCCCACATCGTTCCTTCATCAGTCTCCCCCAACCCACCAGTGAACGGCTCGTCGACTTCCCGTAATGACCGCGTGTATGAAGTACCGGGTTTGTGTTGGAAAAACGTCCGCCTGCCTGAAAGCACCTCCGTCTCGGGAACGCGTGTGCCCAGACACACCGTAAAACCACACACACACACAAAACAAGTGAATCTAATGTTACAGCAAGGTGTTGTAACGGTTTATACGTCTTTAGAGGTAAAAGTCATTACTACACTTTGTGAGTTTTAAAGTGGCGACTCTCCAGGCTGGATATGAGCCAATGCGCCATTCAGGCGATCCCCAAGGAGAGCCCCGCAATTTACCGCAACAATAGAAAAAAAAAAATCCTACGAAATCCTGGAGGGACTGAAAAATGTAATTCTTACTTGAGTTAAACTAAGTCCTGTTGCATCTATTAAATAAACCTTGTCCGTTTTCGTGGGATATGGGTGATCGAGGTTTCTCTTAATCCATAGATAGATAGTTTATTTCGAACACAAAAATATAACAAATACAAGCAAATGGCAAATGCAATAAAGTAACATTATACACTGTTCGAAAGGGAGAAGGAAGAAGTGAACACTTATTAATTCCATCTCCTCTTTTCCATAGATACACCCATGTGAATTTTATACAGATTACCACCTTTAAGACCCCAAGTAAACAATTTACTGTATTTTTTACAAATCAACATTAACACCCATCCATTCTAACATACAATGATGTCCATACAACAAAACCAGCCTCAAACAACACAGATATACACAGTGCTGTCCTACCCACCATTCCATAGTGTCCCATAATATCCCAGAGTGAACATAATGAATCGTACATATAACTACTACCCTTCTAACATATACCCTTTCAGCAAATGATGCTTATACCTCTTTTTGAATTGATTTCTGTTTGTACATAGTTTCAGTTCCGGCTCTAGACTGTTCCACAAATCCACCCCACAGACAGATATGCACATACTTTTCTTGGTAGTACGTATCTTGGGTTTTGTAAAGTTTAAGTCTCCCCTCAAATTATGATCATTGTCTCTTTTTTTTTTCCACAATATCTTTATTGAACCTTTTTTTTTTTTAACAAACATGATACAAACAATCAAACACTAACACTAAAGTACTACAAAAAAAAATGCACTAAAAAAACACCAACAACCACCAACAAAATCAAATCTTCAACAATGCTCCTCTGTTTAGTCTAGACAATCCAATACATAAGTATACATATTATGTTCACCAGTTTGGAATTTACAAGGTCCACACACATCATTCACCTTCTTCTTCAAGAGTTATGTTTAAATTTTTTACATAATCAATAAAAGGTCTCCATATATTCTCAAACACAATTTCCTTTGATTTCAGTATATATGTTATTCTTTCTAATGGAAGGTTTGTTAACATCTGTCTTAACCACTGAGTCACATCTGGTCTATGAGTCTTTTTCCATAATTGTGCAATACATTTTTTGGCATTAAGCAAACTGAGGTCTATGAATGTTCTTTCACTTTTATTAAAATTATGCTTTTCTGGGTACAGACCCAACAAAAACAGTTTAGGATTCAATATGATTTGTTTTGAGATTATTTTTTCAATTGTTACCCTCACCTCTTCCCAAAACATTCTTATTAATCTACATTCCCATACACAATGAAATAGAGTTCCTTTACTTTCCATGCACTTTGTGCATGTATCTGGTATATTTTTGTTATATCTATTTAACTCCTCCGGTGTAACATACATCCGCATTAACCATTTAAAATGTATCAATTTAAGGCGTACATTTATTGATTTGGTTTGAGCTTCTGTACAAGCCAATTCCCATTGTTCCTCTGAAATTTCAGTTTGCAGATCTTCTTTCCAGTAGTTTAATCTTTTCAGTGAATTTTCACTTGAAAATAGTGTCAATGAGTTATAAAACTCTGAAATAATACCCTTTCTTTTACTATCTTTCATCAACATTTTTTCCAAGGATGAATAGATAGGTCGAGTGAGAGCTTTATTTTGATTTGATCGAATAAAGTTTCTAAGTTGAAGATATTTAAAAAAATGTGTTCTATTGAGATTAAATTTGATCCTCAGCTCTTCAAAAGACATTATGTTTTCTGCACATGGCAAATATAAATCCCGAATCTTTTGTATCCCTTTTAAATTCCATACTTTAAATACAGCGTCCGCTCTCCCTGGTTTAAAATATTGATTACCCCATATTGGACTAAATTGTGACAATAACTGTGGTTCTTTTAAATAGTTTTTAGCTTCACACCATATTTTGATCATATGCTTTACAAATGGATTTTTAACTTGTTTTTGTAATTTTTTTGCCGAATCTGAGTATATGAATATGGGAAGAGGTAAAGGTAAATTGTATGATTCCATTTCAGTCCAGTGAGGGAGATCATTTGATGAAAAATAATATGTCATAGACCTCAGTTGTGCCGACCAATAATACAACATAAAATTTGGACATTTCAGACCTCCACGATCAAATGGTAAATATAATAAAGACAGACGTAATCTAGCCCTCCTGTTGTTCCATATAAATTCCACTAACTTTTTTTTAATTCTTGAGAATAAATCTAAAGGTGGTGGTAAGGGAATGTATTGAACTAAATAAAGTATTTTAGGTAAGATATTACTTTTAAGTATATTAATTCTCCCGATCATCGACATTGGTAGTGACATCCATCTCTGAAGTAACTCATCAATATCTGTCATTAAGGCTTCATAATTGACACTGGCGATTGATTCTAGCTTAGGCACAATTTGGATTCCTAAATATTTAAACTGATTTACAACACTGAATTGATTTACCTCAGGGTCTGGGTAATTTCTCTGGGTCTCATTTAGCATTAATATTGAAGATTTAGTTTTATTTATTTTATATCCTGATATTTCCCCAAAATTCTTTATTAAATTCAACAAGGTCGGAATTGATTTTTTAAGATTTGACATAAACAAAATTATGTCATCGGCATACAGGGAGATTTTATGTTCTGTTGGTCCAACTTTAATTCCATATATTTGTGACTGTAGACGTATCGCCATCGCTAAAGGTTCAATTGCCATAGTAAACAGTAAAGGTGAAAGTGGACAGCCTTGTCGACATCCTCTATTGATTTTTATTGATTTTGAAATATTGTTATTTGTTAGGATTTCTGCAGTAGCATTATTATATATTATCTGAACCCATTTTATGAAATTATTTCCAAGTCCAAACCTTTGTAAGACTTCAAAAAGAAAGGGCCATTCAACTCTATCAAAGGCTTTTTCGGCATCCAGTGATAAGAGAGCTGTATCCGGTGCTTCTTTATTAGAATAAATAATATTAAATAGTCTTCTTACATTATGGAAGCCTTGTCTTCCCTTTATAAAGCCATTCTGATCTCGATTAATAATATTTGGTAAAATTTCTTGTATTCGTCTTGCTAAAATTTTACAGATTATCTTAAGGTCGGCATTTAATAGGCTTATTGGTCTCATATTTTCACATTTATTAGAGGGCTTACCTGGTTTTGGCAACAGTATAATTAAGGCATTATTCATATATGATGGTAAATTACTATTTTGAAATGCTTCTAAAACCATTTCCAAAAAAGGTTTTGTTAATTTATTCTTAAATTTTTTATAAAGGTCAACTGAAAGACCATCTGGTCCTGCACTTTTTCCTGATTTCATATTATCAATGGCTAGTCCAACTTCTTCTTGACTAATTTTAGACTCCAGTATCTCCCTATTTTCATTTGGAATACACGGTATAAATAGTTCGTTCAAAAACCCATGTAGTTTTGTTAAGTCAGATTCATTTTTGGTATCATATAATTTTTCATAGTAATCTCTAAAGGCTCTATTAATTTCTAAAGGATCTATAACTACCTGTCCGTTACTTATAATACTGGTAATTGGTGTTTTACATTCTAATTGTTTAATCTGCCATGCCAATAATTTTCCTGATTTTTCACCTTGTTCATAAAAAGATTGTTTCAATCTTAGAAGACTCGAGGCAGCTCTATTCACTGATTTTTTGTCATATTCAGCTCTCAAAATCAGTAATTCGTTCTCCAACCTTGGATCTCTTCCTGCATATACTCTTTCTTGAAGAATTTTTATTTTATGTTCCAATTGGACTCTCTCCTCTCGAGTCTTCTTAGATTTTGAACCTGTATAACTAATAATATGTCCCCTAATAAAAGCTTTGAAAGCCTCCCACTTTACACATGCTGATGTTTGTGTAGTATTGATATCAAAGAACTCATCTATCTGTTTTTCTATATACTTAACAAATTCCTCATCCTGAAGCCATTTATGCTGAAATTGCCATCTACCTGGTTCCTTTGTCAATTTCTTATCTACATACATTAGACAGCAGGGTGCATGATCAGAGATCACGATGTTATCATAAAAACAGTTTTGAATCTTGGACCTTAATTCTGTGGAGATCAAAAAATAATCTATACGTGAGAATGTCTTGTAGGTATTGGAATAACAAGAGTATGCTTTAACTTGTGGTTTCATTTCTCTCCATATATCTATCAATTTCAATTCTTTCATAAAATGATTAATGGTCATCCTACATCCATTGTGCGTACAGTCCAGTCCTGTTGATCTATCTATACCGGGATTCAATGTACAATTAAAATCCCCTGCTATTATATGTTGCCCTGTAAGTGATGATAAGATAAGAAATAAATTAGCAAAGAACTTTTGATCATCTATATTGGGGCCATATAAGTTCACCAAATTTATGTTTTCTAATAGCAAAGATCCTTGAATGATTACATATCTTCCAAATTTGTCTCCAATTACATTTTTCACTTGAAATGGGACTGATTTATGTATGAGAGTCATTACTCCCCTGGCTCGGGATGAAAATGATGAGGTGAAAACATTTCCTTGCCATCTACTCCTAATTCTTTTTACATCTTCCTCTATTAGATGAGTTTCTTGTAAAAACACAATTTTTGAACCCATGTCTTTTATTTTATTCATAACTTGTTTAAGTTTTTTTAAATTTTGTAGACCTCTGCAATTCCATGAAGTTAAATTAAGATTAACGCTTTGATTTATAATCAATAGGGAGTTTGGGATTACCTTGCAGTGTACACATGCTCAAACAGAAAAGCAAAAAAATGAGTGGTTGAACATTCACCCTACAAACTACACACAAACAAATTCCCCCTTCCCACATTTGTGGCGAACCCCCCAAAATCAAAAGAAAAATTCCGTCTCCCGATATAGCCATCGACCGTTCCACACCCACGAGGAACAGCCAAAGCCACTCCTTCTTCATCCTCCCAATCACCCTAACTCTACTGCTTTTAATAACGTAACATTAACTCTCTTCTGTAATTTTCCAATTTAACTCCAAAATTTTTTAGCAATTTTGTACTTTTTTTTTTTTTTTTTTTTTTTTTAATATGTAATACAATCTATATTTTGTAATCTTGTTATATGCTTCTAATCAGTTAAATGCTCAAATATTCTACCCTATATTCTGTTCATGCTTAGCTCCCACCAGTCTCTTCCTGGATCTTCTTGATGAGCTCCTGCGCCTCCTCGGGGGTCTTGAAGATGTGTGTTCTGCCCTCATATGTGACCAGAAGTCTTGCAGGGTGAATCACTCCATGACGAATCTCAAGGTTGCGCAGTTCTTTGTGGATGGGGTCAAACTGCTTCCTTAATTGTTGGATTCCTGAGGCCAAATCTGGGTAGAACCGCACCTGCTGATCTTGGTATTTAATTTCTCCTTTGGCCCGCACCGCGTTGGAGATCGTCATCCTGTCTCTGTAGCTGAGAAACTTCATAATTAACGTCCTCGGTGCCGCCTTGTTACCTCTCGGTGGGCCAATTCGGTGGGAGCTTTCCAAGACGACTGATGATTTTAGCTCCGCGTTGTTCAGCGCCTCCGGGATCCACCCCTCCAAAAAGGAGCATGAATCACGACCTTCGGCTCCCTCCGGTAAACCCACCAGCCTCAGGTTGTTCCGTCTGGACCGGGATTCCAAGTCCAGAACGCTATTTTCCAGATCTTTATTTTTTTTTCCAAAGTGCGCACCTTTATTTGAAGTCCGCTGATTTCATCCTCCGCACTTGAAACACGAAGCTCCGCCTGCGTCACTCGCTCCACGCAGTCACCCAACTCCTTTCTCATTGCATCCAACGCTGCCATAATCCCATCAAGTTTAGCGGAAAAGTCTGCTCTCATTGAGCTAATGGCAGCCAGCACTGCACCTGTGCCGCCATCGTCAGCAGTTACCGCACCACCGCTAGTTTCATCCGCCATATCCGCAGCTTTTTCTACTGCGCCACAAACTTTAAAGTCCGTTAATTTGGACTGCTTCGGCGATTCAATTTTTCCCCCTCCTGATTTCCCAGCCTTAGTCTTCACCGGCATATCCTCACCCAAACGCTGGGAAAAGTTCTGTTCCAAATGAGAGAGTTATTTGCCGAATCTTTATTTCCAGGAGCAGAGCAGAGTGATACGTGTCCTTCTAGGCGGCCGCCATAACCGGAAGTCGCCATCATTGTCTCTTTTTTTAAATATTTTTTGTATATTAGTTGGTAGGTTGATTATTACTTGCCCTGTACATTACTTGTGCTGTCTTAAATTTAACTAAATTGATGAACTTTATGACATGTGACTTCAAGAACAACGAATTGGTATGGTCTCTATATCCTGCATTGTTTATTATCCTTATAGCTCTTTTTTGTAATGTGCATATTGGCTGTAGGTTGGTTTTGTAGGTGTTTCCCCAGACTTCTACACAGTAGTTAAGATAAGGTAAAAACAGTGAATTGTACAATAAGACCAATGATTTATAGTCCAAGAAGTGTCTTGTCTCCCCCAGTATGCCTATACATTTTGCTAATTTGGCCCGGATGTGACTGATGTGAGGTTTCCAGCAGATTTTATTGTCAAGCGTCACCCCCAGGAACTTATTTTCCTGTACTGTTTCTATTCTGGTATCATCTATCGTTACCATTATTTCATGATTTATTTTATAATTTCCAAACAACATAATCTTTGTTTTTTTTAGATTTAGTGATAATTTATTTTTGTTGAACCACTGCGTTATTTTTTTCATTTCAGTTGTGACCACCTCTAAAACCTGCTGCAAATTCTCACCAGTGCAGAGGATATTTGTGTCATCCGCAAACAAAATAAATTTCAGAATTTTTGATACTTGGCATATGTCATTTATATATAAAATAAAGAGTTTGGGTCCCAAAACTGACCCCTGGGGCACACCACAAGTGATGTCCATGAAGGGTGATTTGTGCTCTCCAATTTGTACAAATTGTTGTCTGTTACTTAAATAACTTTCCACCCAACTCAGTCCTACCCCTCTTATCCCATACCTTTCCAGTTTCCTTAGTAGTATTCTGTGGTCAATGGAGTCAAAAGCTTTCTTTAAATCTATGAATACTCCTACAGCAACATTTTTTTTATCTATACAACTAGTAATTTCTTCTATAAGTTCGATCAGTGCCAAAGATGTAGATTTATCTGCTCTAAAACCATACTGGCTATCTGTAAGGAGGTTGTGTTTTTCAGTGAAATCATCCAGTCTCTTAGTGAAGATTTTTTCAAGTATTTTGGAGAATTGTGAGAGTAAAGAGACTGGCCTGTAATTTGTGAAGCGATGACTGTCTCCTGTTTTGTATAGAGGTATTACTTTTGCTATTTTCATTTTGTCTGGAAATGTACCAGTTTGAAATGACAGGTTACAGATGTGGGTGAGTGGCTTAACAATTCCCTCAAGTACTTTTTTCACTATTGTCATGTCAATTTCATTCCAGTCCGTTGATTTTTTGTTCTTAAATTTACTCACAGTCTCGATAATTTCCTTTTCAGTAACTGCACCCAAAAAGATTGTGTTTGGATTTCTATCTTCTATTTCATTCACAGAACCACTGTAGTTTGTTTCTGGTGTCACTATTGATTTTGCTAATTCAGGACCAACGTTTACAAAAAATTTATTGAAACCACTGACCACATCTTCCATATTATTTATCAAATTGCCATTTTCGATAAAATATTCTGGATAATTTGCATTCTTAGGACGATTACTAATAATCCCATTGAGTACTTGCCATATTCCTTTTATGTTATTTTTGTTATCCTCTAGTATTCTGTTGTAATATTCTTTCTTACAGGTCCTCATTATAGTAGTAAGCTTATTTTTGTATCTTTTATATTTGATCTCAGCTTCCACCATTCTGCATTTAATGAATTGTTTATATAATGTATTCTTCTTTTTACATGCATTTATTAACCCCTTGGTGACCCAAGGAATATTTTTTTTTTGTTGTCTGTCACTGTATTGTTTTATAGGACAGTATTTATTGTACAATGATTGAAATATTTGTAAAAATTTATCATATGCTCTATTTATGTCATTTTCATCATAAACTATCTTCCAATCTTGTATTAATAATTCCTTTGTCAGTAAATGCATTGATTCTTCGGTTCTTATTCTTTTATATTTAATATTTTTGGTATACTTTTTCTTCCTATAATCACATTGATAGACAACAAAAATCGGCAGGTGGTCACTGATATCATTCAATAAAAGCCCACTCCTGATATTATTTTCCATAATGTTTGTGAATATGTTATCTATTAGTGTGGCACTGTGTGACGTGATTCTGCTAGGTCCGGTAATTGTTGGATGTAAACCCATACTGTACATTGTGTTGATAAATTCTTCTGTCAAACTATGTTGTTTTGAGTTCATCAGATCTATATTGAAATCCCCACAGATGAACATAACTTTATGAGTTAGTTTTGCGTACATTTTTTCCATCCAGTCCTTAAATAAGTCAATGTTTGATCCAGGTGTTCTATATACACAGCTCACTACTACATTCTTCACATTGTCCAGACAGATTTCTATTGTAATACATTCAAATAAATCATCCACAGTCACTGACAGATTTTCAACAACCTTGTATTTCAAGCTCCTGTCAACAAAAATTGCAACTCCTCCTCCTTTTTCACTTTTCTATTTATATAATTTAGTTCATAGCCATCCATGGTAAAATCCACTCCTTTCTCTTCACTGAGCCACGTCTCTGATATTGCCACAATATTGAATGGCTCTTTAAACTGGTGTAAATAATCTTTAATGTTATTAAAGTTTGCATAGAGACTCCTGCTGTTGAAGTGGATCATAGAAATATTGAAATCAGTCATTATTGATGGAGCTAAATAAATTATTATCAGGGTCTATGTCATATTCTATGTCCTGTGGGTTGTGATCTGTGTATTCAAAAACTTTCAGTTCCTGTTGTCCCTGTTTGTTGATTTTTTGATTCATGTTGTTGAATGTTTTTTGCAGATGAGTAAAATCCTTCAGTGTCCTACAGTTGTCTGAATTGTTGCTGTGACTCCAGTTCATAATATTCATTGATAATTGTCCAGTTCCATAATATTACGGATGTTAATGACCTTGGCTTCTTCAGGTGATCCGTTTAATTTGATGTATATTTTACAGTTTGATGTCCAGGTGTTTTGAATCTTTTTCTGCTTTTTCAGGTATCTTGCTTTCCTGGCTATTTCTGCGTTTTCCTTCGTGAGGTGCTCGTTAATGTAAATGTTTGTTTCTTTTAGCTTCCTACCTTGTTTCAGTAGCGCAGTATCCATCTTTCTAAAATCAGCTTGCTTGCTTTTGAAAGATGGTGGTTATGCACTTTGTCCCCCTGTTTGCCAGAGCGGTCAACCCGGGCCTTTTTCGAAGAACTTCCTTTGTCCTCCTCACAGGGCCTCTTTCTTGCGCGTACTGAGGAAGAAAAAGACAGATTAGTCATTATGTTTAGGATTGTAGGACAGTATTTCTTTGGAAATCAAAGTCCTAGAATCTGAAGAGTGGAGAGGCACAGACTGATCACCTCCATGTCATGCCACATTGAAATGAGTGACAAAAAAAAAATAATACTGAACTTTTTCACGATATTCTAATTTTTTGAGATGTACCGGTAAATGTTGGGAGGGTCCATGCAGATTTCATATAGCTTTGCTCAAAGGGGTCATTTGAGCAGAGGTGATGGAAATGACCACTTTGAGCAATATGAAATAAAATATGCATGGAACAAAAACAAACAAAGAAAAAAAAATCACAAGAACAGCAGTACTCACCTCTCTTTGGCGCCATCGCTTTATGGAGACTTCTGGATAAAGCTTACAGGGCTGTTGCAGAAATTGTCACCCTCAATAATTCACCAACTCAAGAGAATCTGTGACCCTAAATGATTCACCAACTAGAGACCAATGGCTGAAGAACTTCAATTTATACCTTTGGATGGGGGGTGGTGGTGGTCGGGGGGGGGGGGTGAGGGGGTCTGCCTTTACAACATAATACAAAGTAAAGTGGGCGTCATTGGTTGTTGAAAACTAGACAACAGCTGGGCTATCCAGTCAGCAAGGGTGATGTGGGCCAGATCTGGTTTATCTCTGGCATGTCTGGGGTAGGTGTGGATGTGGGGTGTCTGATGTGGGCCAGAGGTGGGCCACATTACGGGCAACAGTATCCAGTTTGAGTCATTCAGCCCAGATGTGGCCCAAGTCATTAGCGAAGTGTTCCCCCACTTGGCGGCGGCGCCACCAGAGGGCGCTGTCGCGCATGCACCAGGAACACGCCAGTTTCGTGAACAGATCGTGAACAGCCAAGGAGTACACCGTGCAGAATCTCCACGATATTATACGTTGAAGAACAGTGTCGGAATGGTGAGTTGCATTTATTTCATTACTATTGTCATTGAAAAACAATGGGTGGCTTTGCAAGTCAGTAGTTGATTCATTTCATGTAAACAATGCCTCGAATGAAAGACCAAATGGCGAACCACGTGTTTCACTGCACACACAAAATACTCTGGTCAAGGCTTGTTGATGTATAGCTTAATTTTTATGAACATGTCCCTGGGCAAGACACTTCACCCGCATTGCCTCCAGTGCCCATATATGTATGAATGTGTAAAAATGTTTAAATGCTCGGTGGCGGCCGGAGAGGCTGCTGGCGCGGATTGGCAGCCACATTTCCCTCACTCTGAGTCTGTGATCGCGCGCTGTAGCGCATGCCTGATAAAGCTTATTAATCACGCTGTGACAATATCGCTCAAAGCGCGGGCAGACATGTCTGTGATCGCACGCTTGTGTTCGTCTCCTAACCGTGGTTTTGGGACGCAGGGGAGATGCATCTTCCTTCGCGGTTTAATTCCCGAGTAAATCTCACTCTTGTGGAACACAGAAGCACAGGCCGTTTTGCTGAAGCGTTGGGGCTTTATTTATATACCGCACTGTTGTCAGCAACAAATTCTACCTGCTCTGGTCGCCTCGCTCTTTCTACTTATCCGCAAAAAATCACACAGCGTTCGCCACACACACCGGGGAGGGGGGGGGGCGCCTCTGCTGCGCAAACGCCATCACTCACTCACTCACGTCCACGCACCGAGCTGCCCCATCCAAACACACGCACCAGACATCCCACAACACTTAGAGCTGACATATGTATTAATCACGCTATGATAAAGTACATCGCGCAAAATTTGCGCACCAGTGTTGCGGATGAAATAAGGGAACCCAGTGTTGAGGCACGGAATAAGTGCAGGCAGGACACGCGAACTGAAGTTTAAAAGGGTGTTTATTTCATCCTCCAGCACGAAGCTCACTCCAGAGCTGTGGAGGGAGCCCTTTTTTTTATTACTTATTTTGTACTAACCACAGTGCGCAGTGGGCAGCACAGTTTACCCTTGGCCGGGGGATCGCGGAGATCGTGGGTTCGATCCCTGCCCCCGGCCAACAGTGATCTGTGGAGTTTGCATGTTCTCCCCGTGTTTGCGTGGGTTTACTCCGGGATTTCTCCAGTTTCCTCCCACATGTCAAAAACATGCAGGTTAGGGAGTTAAGGAGCGCTTGCGCACGCAGCGACTGGCAGCTGGTGGCTTGTCACCAGACTGCAAAACATCTACCAATGGGTACAAAATAAGTAATAATAAAAAGGGCTCGCTCCACAGCGCTGGAGGATGAAATAAACACCCTTTTAAACTTCAGTTCGCAGTGTCCTGCCTGCACTTATTCCGTGCCTCAACACTGGGTTCCCTTATTTCATCCGCAACACTGGTGCGCAAAGCTCGTGCGTTTTGCGCGATATTGTACTTTATCATAGCGTGATTAATACATATGTCAGCTCTATCAAGTGTTGTGGGATGTCTGGTGTGTGTGTTTGGATGGGCCAGCTCGGTGCGTAGACGTGAGTGAGTGAGTGATGGCGTTTGCGCAGCAGAGGCGCCCCCCCTCCCCGGTGTGTGTGGTGAACGCTGTGTGATTTTTTGCGGATAAGTAGAAAGAGCGAGGCGACCAGAGCAGGTAGAATTTGTTGCTGACAACAGTGCGGTATATAAATAAAGCCCCAACGCTTCAGCAAAACGGCCTGTGCTTCTGTGTACCACAAGAGTGAGATTTACTCAGGAATTGACCGCGGAGGAAGATGCATCTCCCCTGCGTCCCAAAACCACAGTTAGGAGACGAAAGGTCAACACAAGCGTGTTCTCTTGCCTCAAACTACACCATCATTTACTGCTAGTCCACTGCTTCACATCTAACTCTATACGAGTTAGAGTCTGTAGGTGTAAGTACTAAGAAGCAAGATGTAATGTGTGTTTTTCATATTCCTGGAATCTATCTTCACTTTGACCGTATTTCTAAACTAACGAATAGTTGGAACCAATGTTGACAAATGATGTTCTGTTTTTTCTCCAGGGTGACAAGCAGTACCAAGTTGTTGTGTTTGTCGAGGAAAACACAACGGCGATGGTCCCATGTTCCTTGGTGCAGGGAGGGGTGTGCAGGTGGCCAATCAATAATGGCAAGGCACGCCTGGATCGGGCAGTGAAGAACTGTGAAGAACCAGGGGAGTTGGAGGAGGGCTGGGTGGATCTAGATGTACGACTGATAGGGTCATCAGGTTAGTAAAGCTTTAGGAATCTTCTGGCCAATATCAAACTTTTCCAGAAAGTAGAATTGTGATCCAGGCATTTACACACACCTGTCGTTTTCAGCAATTACTTCATTATTCAAACCTCAGACATGAGTACCATTGTATTTGTTGGTGCATTCAGGTTGCAACACCTAATAAATCATATCTGTTTCAGGGTCTTATGATGTCGCAAGAACAAAACTTGCTAAGAGTGAGTACACATCTGATGTTACAAGTCCGTCAGAAGCAGAGATAGAGGACGCAGGTGTCAGGTCTTCCAAAAGAGCAAGAGGGTGACTATGATCTTGTAGTGCTGTAGTTGTAATGCTATACTTCCATTGTTTCAGTGATTCTAAATTTTTAAAACATTTTATGCTCTACCAGTACTGAATAGAAGATAATTAAAAATGTTAATTTGTGTGTTGTCTTGCTGTAGTGCTAATGAATTACATTTTACTATTGATTGTGATTAGGACCATGATAAGAGTTTTTAGTATGTTCTCTCTGTTTGTAGGCATCCAACCTGGAAACAAAGGGATGAGGAGGACTCCTCTGAGAAGCAGACGTCAGGGAAAAGGTCAGCTTCAGACTTGGCAGCGAGCCGGGCAAAGGTCCAGAAGACTGCTACTACTTGTACTGATACTCATGTCTGAGGT
>JAJAQF010000393.1:0-21269 GCA_020510985.1 Pholidichthys leucotaenia
AATCATTTCCACTTTTGTGCCAGCATTCACATTTGGGCCATTTTACCTTTTAAGCTAGCATTTTTCTGCTTTATGCTATTATATAACTTTTTAATGCACTGAGGAGCTCATTTAGCAGCAGACTACATCATCCCAGGTGCACAACCGAGAGGTTTCGTAGGTCCTTCCTACCAACGGCTGTCAGACTGTACAACCTAAGCAGGGCTGCTCGCAGAGATAGCAAAAAGACGTAACAAACTAATAGTTTTTTGAATGCAAAAGATGCAATAGACTTACACAATGGTCCTCTCCGGCATACAACTAGGAACATACCGGTTGCTATGGAGGGTGAGAATATGTATGGGCACATAATCATACCATGTAGGATAACTAAGTAGACGGTTATGCTGTTTCATCCCACCTAGCAACAATGCTCTGCACTGTGTGTGTTTATATATTTACATATTTATTCCATCTAGCTACAATGCTCAGCACTGGGTGTGTTTATATTTATATATCTATATATTTATTCCATCTAGCTACAATGCTCCGCACTGTGTTTTTATATATCTACATATTATTCCATCTAGCTACATTGCTCCGCACTGTGTGTGTTTATATACTTGCATATTTATTCCACCTAGCTGCAATGCTCCGTACTGTGGGTGTTTATATATTTACATATTTATTCCATCTAGCTACAATGCTCTGCACTGTGTGTTCATATATTCATATATTTATTCCATCCAGCTACAATGCTCTGCACTGTGTGTCTGTGTGTGTGTGTGTATATATATATTTTATAGTAATATGTACATATGTATATTAGCTGCTCTTGCTTGCTTGTTTTTTTTTTTTTTTCTTGCCTTCTGATTGTTGCTCTGAGTGTTGCTATCCCTGTGCTGTTGCAATCCTGGAATTTCCCCGTTGTGGGACTAATAAAGGCTTATTCAATTCAATTCAATTCAATTCAACTTTATTTATATAGCGCCATTTCACAACAACAGTCATCTCATAGCACTATCAACTGTAGGGAGGACCCCCACAGTTGCAGAAAGACCCCAGCAATCAGGCGATCCCCTGTGAGCAAGCACTTGGCGACGGTGGAGAGGAAAAACTCCCTTTTAACAGGAGGAAACCTCCAGCAGAACCAGGCTCAGGGAGGGGCAGTCATCTGCTGCGACTGGCTGGGGGGTGAGGGGATAGAGAAGAAGAAAAGAACAGACATGTAGAGAGCAAACAGCACGATGGGGACTCAATCTATGGGAGAGAACAAACAAATGTTAATGACCAGCAAAAAAAAAATATTTCATAGAGAGTGAGGAAAGGAGTGAGGCCCAGTGCATTACTGGAGGTCCCCCGGCTGACTAAACCTATTAGCAGCATAACTAAGGGAGGGTTCAGAAAACACATGATCCCTCCCTAATTGTAGGCTATATCAAAAAGGTAGGTTTTAGCCCTATTCTTAAAAACAGAGATCGAGTCTGACTCCCGAATCCAGATTGGCAGCTGATTCCACAGGAGAGGAGCTTGATAACTGAAGGCTCTGCCTCCCATTGTACTTTTGGAGATTCTAGGTATTACAAGTAAACCTGCATTTTGGGAGCGTAGTGCTCTGTTAGGATGATACGGTAGTATCAGATCTTTTAAATAAAAAGGAGCCTGATTGTTTAGAGCTTTGTAAGTAAGAAGAAGGATTTTAAACTTAATTCTAAACTCTATGGGAAGCCAATGAAGGGAGGCCAGAACCGGAGAGATATGATCTCTCTTTCTAGTACCTGTTAAAACTCTTGCTGCAGCATTTTGGATCAGCTGAAGACTTTTTAAAGATGTTTTAGGACAACCTGATAATAAAGAATTACAATAATCTAATCTCGAGCTAACAAAAGCGTGGATCAGCTTCTCAGCATCACTCTGAGACAAGATGCTCCTAATCTTGGCAATATTACGCAAATGATAGAAGGCAGTCTTAGAAACAAATTTAATATGTGAATTGAAGGACAAATCCTGATCAAAAATAACTCCAAGGTTCCTCACAGAGCTATTAAGAGAAAGAGTAACTGCATCCAAACTGAAAGTTTGATTTGGAAAGGAATTTCTAAGGTTTTTTGGACCAACAAGAATGACTTCAGTCTTATCTGAATTTAATAGCAGGAAATTACAAGTCATCCAAACTTTGATTTCCTTAAGACAGGCTTCTAACTTGGCTAATTGATTAGTATCATCTGGCTTCATTGACAGGTATAATTGTGTGTCATCTGCATAACAGTGAAAATGTATACAGTGCTTTCTAATAATGTTGCCTAACGGAAGCATATATAAACTAAAAAGAGTAGGGCCAAGCACAGATCCCTGTGGAACTCCATGACTAAGCTTATCTTATCTTATCTTATCTTATCTTATCTTAAGCAAACTTTGTTCAATTTTAAACATCAGCTTTTATGCCAGCTGTAGGGAGCTTGAAATGAGGAAGCGAAGTGATTTTATAAATCAAGTTTTATTATCAGCTTCCAGTCCCTAACATGTTTCATCTCGATGCAGAAGCAGAATGAACAGACTGAGCGCAGTCAGACCTTCATACTTATACCCACACACAACAAAAGTACATTGCATATCAAAGCTGACATCCTGCATTAGCGTAATCCCTCTCCATTGTCCTCTCTCTCCTCCACCTGACCCTGGGGGATCAGGAAGTTCGTTCAGGTCTCCACCGCTGCGACTCCATCTGCTCCTTGATCTTCGCCGGTGGTCGAGACCTCTTGTCCTGCTCTGAGATGTGAGGTCATTCTACATATGCAATCTCTACACATTCCTCTTAAGTCTATACATATGTAGGTATGGATATATGAATAATATAAGCCACAGCCCCCCCCCAAATGTCTAAGAAAAGGACAATCAAATTAAGTTTACAGCTGAAGATAACATCCATGACATATTATACCGTTATTCATCTCAACAGGAAAAAGGAAAAATATCTTCAGCCGTCATGTTAACCTTCAAGCTATGTAGCATGCTCCTGTTAAAAATTCAGTGGTAACAACAACAGTATAGTTTATGTCATAAGTCAGCCTTAAAACTGTAACGGCACAATCCGACAGCATAGTTAACAACCATTTGTCAATTGTACATCAGTCTATGTGTCGTCTGGGTTTCAATCTTCTCCCGAATCTGCTGTAGGCCCGCTTTGGCGTCCTGGCGGGGCCGTCCTGTAAGGGATCTGCAGCTTGGGGAGGAGAGTGGTTATTTGGTCCCTGCGGGGAGGCTGAGTTGTTTCTCTTGGGGGGTCTACCCCGTCGAGGTGCTCTCGCCACCCGTGCAGGTCCGTCGCTCAACATGAAAGCAGGTTTAAGTCTGTCAATGCTGGCTGTTTCTTTTCTGTCCCCTAAATCAAGCACAAAATGCTTATCACCAGGTTCCAGCACTCTAAATGGTCCGTCATATGGTGGGTGGAGGGTTGGTTTTAAAGCTTCGTGTCTAACAAAAACAAACTCGGCGTTTTTCAAAGCTTGGGGAACAAAAACCCGCGGAAAAGAGTGATGTACGGGTCCGGGGAGCGTGTCCGGTCCCGTGCTGTTTAGGGGCCTCAGGGCTGGTAGGTGCCCGGGCTCTGGATGTTCTGGTAAGAACTCACCCGGGAGCCTGAGAGGTTGTGCAAAAACTAATTCTGCCAGGGAGGCATCTAGATCCTCCTTAGGCGCAGAACGCAACCCTAATAAAACCCAGGAAAGTTTATTCACCCAATCTGTATCCGTCAGTGAGACCCTGAGGGCGGCCTTTAAAGACCTATGAAAACGCTCACATAACCCGTTAGCCTGCGGGTGATACGCGGTGGTGCGATGCATTGTCGCCCCTAAGCTGCTGGCCATGGCTGACCACAGTTCTGAGACAAATTGGGGCCCCCTATTGGACGTGATGTCTAATGGGACGCTGAAACGCGTCACCCAGGTTGTTAAAAAAACGCGAGCGACTTCCGCGGCTGTGGTTGACGCCAGCGGGACCGCTTCTGGCCAGCGTGTAGTACGGTCTACCATTGTTAAAAGGTGTGTGAACCCCTGCGACGACGGTAGTGGGCCCACGAGGTCGACGTGTACGTGGTCAAACCTCTTGGCTGGGATTCGGAAAGGTTCTAGAGGAGCTTTTGTGTGTTTGTGAATTTTGGCGCGTTGGCAAGACATGCAAGTCCTCGCCCACTCCTTTACATTTTTACGCAGGCCTGGCCAAACAAATTTCTCCGTGACCATTTTCACCGAGGCGCGCACCCCTGGGTGTGCGAGGGAGTGCACCGAATCAAAAACGCGGCGGCGCCACACGGCTGGGACTACCGGGCGAGGCCGACCGGTTGACACGTCGCAGATTGGGGGGGGGGGGGCACACCGTCACGCAAACCCCTTTCCTCCAGCCTTAACCCTGTTGGTCCAGACTGGAGCGCGTGCACGTCCGCATCACTGCTTTGTTCTGCTGCCATGGCCGCGTAATCTATCCCTACGTGAATTGGGGCCGCGTACGCGTCCGCGTTGGCCATGAGCTCTGCGGCTGCGGTAGTATAATCTGCTTCCTCGTGCCCTGACGATGTCACGGCGCGGGAGAGGCAATCTGCCACCACATTAAGTTTGCCTGCCACGTGTCGGGTATCTGTGGTAAACTCTGAAATTGCAGCCAGCTGTCTTTGTTGCCTGCCTGACCACGGTTCTGAAATTTTAGCCATCGCAAAAGTGAGTGGCTTGTGGTCTACAAAAGCCGTGAAACGCCGCCCTTCCAGCCAGAACTGGAAATGGCGGATGGATAAATGAAGCGCTAGCAGCTCTCTGTCAAAAGTGCTGTATTTGCGCTCGGTTTGGTTTAAGGATTTACTAAAAAATGCTAGCGGTTGCCAGGTTCCGCCGACATGTTGCTCCACAACCGCCCCTATGGCCAGGTCTGAAGAATCTGTGGTCAGCGCTATGTGGGCCGAGGGATCGGGGTGGACCAACAATGCGGCATCCGCTAGTGCTCTTTTTACTTCCGCGAAGGCGCGTTCCCGCTCCGGGGTCCATTCGACCGTGTTGGAGGGTTTTTGTTTCCTGAGCGCGGCATATAGGGGCTGCATGAGTTGAGCTGTGCGAGGGAGGAAACGGTTGTAAAAATTAACCATTCCTAAAAATTCCTGTAGCGATCTGATCGTTTGTGGTCGGGGGAAATTTGCTACCGCACGTACTTTGTCCGGTAATGGGACTGCCCCTTCTGGTGAAACTCTGTGTCCTAAAAAATCAATTTGTGACACACCAAATCGGCATTTGGCTGGGTTAATTATTAAGCCGTGCTCTTCTAGCCTCTGAAAAACCGTAGTGAGGTGTTGTTCGTGTTCTTCCTCCGACGTGCTGGCTACCAGAATATCGTCGAGGTAGACGAACACGAAGGGGAGGTCGCGTAATACTGCGTCCATCATACGCTGAAAAGTTTGAGCAGCGCCTTTGAGGCCAAACGGCATTCGCAAAAATTGAAAAAGACCAAAAGGGGTTATTACAGCCGTTTTAGGAACGTCCTCCGGTCGGACTGGAACTTGGTGGTAGCCGCGGACCAGGTCTATTTTAGAAAAAATGCGCGCCCCCGCCAGATGTAGTGAAAAATCTTGGATGTGAGTGATGGGGTAGCGGTCATGCGCTGTTGCATTGTTTAATCTGCGGTAATCACCGCAAGGTCTCCAAGAACCGTCGGTTTTCGGGACCATATGTAGTTGCGATGCCCAAGGGCTTTTCGAGCGCCGAATAATGCCCAGTTTTTCCAGGCTGGCAAACTCGTCACGTGCTATGGCGAGCTTGGTCGCATCTAAGCGCCGAGCTTTGGCAAAAACAGGTGGGCCTGTTGTGGGGATGAAGTGTTCAACCCTGTGTTTCGCTACTGTTGCTGAAAATTTGGGAACTGTGAGTGCTGGAAATTGGGTGAGGAGTTTGTCAAACTTACCTCCTGCTGTGGTGACGCTGGCCTGCACGGGTGGTGGAGAGACTCGAGCTGAGCAGGGGATAGAAGAAAATGACAGTGCATTAACCAAGCGTCTGTTTGCTAGATCGACTAACTACCCATGTGCACATAAGAAATCAGCGCCCAACAAGTTAAAACTCACCACCGCTATAATAAATGTCCACCTATAGTTGCGGCCGTGAATGGACAGAGGCAGGTTTCTTTCACCGAAAGTGTCGATGATCGAGCCGTTAGCTGCCATCGCTCCGTTTCCCCGGGGTCCTGTTGCCCGGTCTGCGTTGGACGGGGTGATGAAGCTCACCTGAGCTCCGGTGTCGATGAGGAACTGTCTCCCGGAGCGTCCGTCAGTCACGTAGAGCAGCTTGTTTGTCTCACCGAGAGCCGTAGCTGCTAACGATTCCCGGCTTTGGCGTTTTCCCGAGCTCTTGAAATTGCAGGGGGGCACGCACTTGTACGCCCTCTCGGCGAAACGTTGATGATAGTAGCAGATGTCGTTCCGCTTGCTGCGCCTTGGTCGCGTCGCTGCCATGGTGGGCGGGTTCTGCTCCGTCATCTGTGCCTCTCCGCTGCTCTGGGCTTCCGCGCCGAGGTCTGCAGATGCTGCTGTGGCCATCTGTTCGCCGCAGGAGTTGATGAGCCGCTGCGCTTCTCGGGCCAACGCGCGGAAGTCCTGCTGTGTGCTACACCGAATGTTGGCCAGGATCCCTCTCATGTGCGACGGCAGAGTGCTGAGGAAGATATGCTGGAAGAGGAAGTTGTCATTGTCTGCCTCCCTCAGCTGCAGCATGTCTTTCATGAGGGCCATCGGTCTGCGTCCTCCGTGGCCGTAAATCGCCAGGATCCTCCCAGCCCTTTCCTCGGCCGAGGGGATGAAGCTCTCGATGAGGGTCGCCTTCAGTTCTTTGTATTTGTCGTGGGCGGGTGGCTGTTGTATCACGCTCCGCGCGCATCTTGAGGTGGCGGCATTGAGTCTGGCGACGATGTGATAAAATTTAGTCTCATCCGCCGTAATCCCCGCCAGTGCAAACTGAGCCTCAGCCTGCTGGAACCACGAGCTCGGGTCACTTTGCCAGAACTCTGGGAGTTTGACGGCGACGGCGCTTGCCTGCACTGCCTCTGATGACTCTGTAGGGCGAGAACGCCTTTCTTCCGTTCTCGCGGCGGGGCTGGGGACGGTGCTCGGTTGAGCCCTCTCTGACAATTCTGCTGTGGGGGAACGTTTTCCATCCGTTCCCCTGTCTGCGTTGGCGACGGCGCTTGCCTGGGTCGCCTCTGATGAGCTTGTAGCGGGAGAACGTCTTTGGTCCATCCTCACGTCTGGTCACCAATGTAGGGAGCTTGAAATGAGGAAGCGAAGTGATTTTATAAATCAAGTTTTATTATCAGCTTCCAGTCCCTAACATGTCTCATCTCGATGCAGAAGCAGAATGAACAGACTGAGCGCAGTCAGACCTTCATACTTATACCCACACACAACAAAAGATATTGCATATCAAAGCCGACATCCCGCATTAGTGTAATCCTTCTCCATTGTCCTCTCTCTCCTCCACCTGACCCTAGGGGATCAGGAAGTTCGTTCAGGTCTCCACCGCTGCGACTCCGTCTGCTCCTTGATCTTCGCCGGTGGTCGAGACCTCTTGTCCTGCTCTTAGACGTGAGGTCATTCTACATATGCAATCTCTAAACATTCCACTTATGTCTATACATATGTAGGTATGGATATATGAATAATATAAGCCACACCAACAATGTATAAATTTAAGTCCTTTTAGTTTTAAAGCTAGTATTTTTTTTCAGCTTTATACTGTAAAGTATTTTACACACAGATTGATTTTGGGTTCATTTCTGCCCTCTCTGTGTTAAGCTTTTAGTTTGGAGGGGTAAAAAGCATAAATGTTAAGCTGACATGGTGATAGTTATGCTGTATGGATGCAATAAAGTGCTCCTCCTGGTTCCAGCTCGAGTCTCCATATTTTACTTACTGAGCATAAGCAAGAGAAAAGAACCTCGGCTACATTGGTGGCAGCGGTAAAAAGAGGATGTAAAACCAGCAAAGACAAGGCCTATAGGAAACAGATATCTAGGGACAATTTAGAACAGCCAATTAACCTAACATGCATGTTTTTGGCATGTGGGAGGAAACCGGAGAAATCCCGGAGTAAACCCACGCAACACGGGGAGAACATGCAAACTCCACACAGATCACTGTTGGTCGGGGGCTGGGATCGAACCCACGATCCCACGATCCCCACAATCCCCCGGCCAAGGGTAAACTGTGCTGCCGCAGTGCTAACCACTGCACCACCGTGCAGCCAGCAAGCTACAGCATGCTGCACTGGGTAAAGCCTTTTGCTAGCGATGCCAAGCTGCACGGTGGCGCAGTGGTTAGCACTGCGGCAGCACAGTTTACCCTTGGCCTGGGATCGTGGGATCGATCCCAGCCCCCGACCAACAGTGATCTGTGTGGAGTTTGCATGTTCTCCCCGTGTTTGCATGGGTTTACTCCGGGATTTCTCCGGTTTCCTCCCACATGCCAAAAACATGCAGGTTAGGTTAATTGGAGACTCTAAAGTGGCCCTAGGTGTGAATGTGTGTGTGAATGGTTAAGGGATAAGCGCCGTAGTGTGGCTGCTCATCCATCCAGGTGGTGGATACCCTCAATCTCCCCTCTGGGGATCAATAAAGTATACTAAATCTAAATCTAAAGATAGAACTCCCACCACCATCTGCAGGGGATGAAAAGCAAAGTTTTCCCTGCTGGGCCAGACAGTTTGAAGGGGCAGTGAAGGCTCTGGTGGGAGGCACTGGAGGTGATTACAAACTTACAAGAATTCTGCTAACGTGCCTGACGAAGGCTGCTTTTCTTCAGTGGGACAGCCTGCCAGCAGCTGTGTAGGCTTACTACTCCTCAGAGAAGGAAAAGTTAAAGGAGGCTTTCAGACAAAGACATTTTCTGGACTGTTTTAGAGCCAACCTCTCTGCCCGTCGACGTGATCCAGGTGGGAGTTTGGAAGTCTATGCAGCAGAAATAAGCAAGCTGGTGCAAGAAGCATTCCCAGGCTATGGTGAAATGGCACATAGAGAAGTTTTGCAGATTTTTGGTGGGACTTGACCCATCCCTGAGGGCTAAATGTCATGCGCAGGGGGACACTGATCTTGAGAACCTGATCTTGGTTGTCTGATTTGGAATCCCCGCTCCGCTGCATTGAAACACCGTCTGCGCCAGTTAATCTCGACGGACGCCCATTAGCTGCAGCGGAGCTAGCTAGCTTAGGCCCCCCTGTCACCGGTTCCCCGGCTCTCCTCAGCAGCGAGGAGACTGGGTGGGTGACGGTGAGAAGGAAGCCTAGTCGCAAAGCCCCGGTTCACCACCAACCTGTTCATGTTTCTAATCGTTTTTCCCCGCTCAGCGACACACCCGCTGAGGAAAAAACTCTGATCATTGGCGACTCTGTAGTCAGAAACGTGAACCTAGAGACTCCAGCGCTCATAGTCAAATGCATTCCTGGGGCCAGAGCAGGCGACATCGAGTCAAATCTGAAAATGCTGGCTAAAAGTAACTGTAAATACTCCACAATTGTTATTCACGCCGGCATTAATGACATCCGTCTCCGGCAGTCGGAAGTCACCAAACTTGATGTAGAATCGGTGTGTGAGTTTGCAAAAACGATGTCTGCCACTGTAGTATTCTCTGGGCCCCTCCCCAATCTGACCAGTGATGACATGTTTAGTCGCTCGTCATCCTTGAACCGCTGGCTGTCTGTGTGGTGTCCTAAAAATGACGTGGGCTACATTGACAATTGGAGCTCTTTTTGGGGAAAACCTGGTCTTATGAGACGAGACAGCATTCATCCCACTTTAGATGGTGCTTCTCATTTATCTAACAATCTGGCATCTTTTTTATCCAAATTTCCAAAACCATGACTACTCAGAGTTGGGACCAGGAAGCAGAGTCGCAGTCTTACACGCCTCTCTGCAGCTCATCTTCATCCGCCACCCCTCAGCTTAGCCCCTGTCTTCCCCATCAGAGAATCGTTGTCTGCTCCCTCCAAAGTCAATAAAAATATAATGCATAAGCATCCCAAAGTGATAAAGCAAAACATTGTTAAAACTCAAATTAAACATAAAGCCTCTAAATTGAATGATTTGGCCTCTGTTCCTCCTCATAATTTAAAAATTAAATGTGGTTTACTAAATATTAGGTCTCTAACTCCCAAGTCTCTGTTAGTCCATGATCTGTTAATTGATCATCAGATTGATTTAATTTCCCTTACAGAGACTTGGTTAGGGCAAGAGGATTATGTTGGTTTAAATGAATCAACTCCCTCTGGTTATTTAAACTGTCAAAATCCCAGAAGTTCTGGTCGTGGAGGAGGAGTAGCAACAATTTACCATTCCAAATTACTAGTTAATGTAAAGCAAAAAACATGTTATAATTCCTTTGAAGGCCTGGTCCTTAGTATTGGGCACTTTAGCAATTTTAGGTTAAACCCAATTTTATTTGCCATAGTTTATCGTCCCCCATCAACCTACTCAGAATTTTTATCCGAATTTGCTGATTTCTTAGCTGATTTAGTGCTGAAATCTGATAGAATAATTATAGTAGGGGACTTTAATATACATGTGGATGTAGATAGTGACTGCCTTAATGTGGCATTTAATTCCATATTAGACTTGATTGGGTTTTCTCAGAAAGTAGGAAATTCTACTCATTACCTCCACCATACATTGGACCTTGTTCTGACATATGGCATAGAAATAGAAAATCTTGTAGTGTCTCCTCATAACCCTGTACTGTCAGACCATTGTCTGTTAACCTTTGATTTTACCATTTCTGACTATTTGGCTCCTAAAGAAAAATATTATAACAGTAGATGCCTCTCAGATGATGCTGTTTCCAAATTTATGCAGATTGTTTCCTCTATGCCATGTGTCAACACAACGGAAATAAGCTATAGACAGCTTGCTCCTTCTGTAATTGATAACATGGTGGATAGTGTTTCAGCTTCTCTGCATCAGGCTCTAGACTTGGTGGCCCCCTTAAAAAAGAAAAAGTCTAATCAGAGATTTCTAACTCCTTGGTTCAACACAGAAACTTGTAGCTTAAAACAGAAGACTCGTCAATTAGAAAGAAAATGGCGCTCTACTAATTTAGATGAAATCTATTTAGCTTGGAGAAATCATCTTTTAATTTATAAAAAATCTCTTAGAAAAGCTAGAACAAGTTATTACTCTGCATTAATAGAAGAGAACAAGAATAATCCCAGGTTTCTTTTCAGTACTGTAGCCAGGTTGACAAAGAGTCAGGACTCTGTCAATCCTAGCATTCCCTTAGAGCTTACTAGTCAGGACTTTATGAACTTTTTCAATAATAAAATTTCATCCATCAGAGATAAAATCAATCAGATTCTTCCCACAGTTAACTTAAATACTGTAACTACTACAATTCCTTCTTTTGATGTCTGTCTTGATGAGTTTACTCCAATTGACCTTTGTGAGTTAGACAAAATAGTTTCCTCATCCAAACCTTCAACTTGTCTTTTAGACCCTATTCCTACTAGGTTATTTAAAGAAGACTTCCCACTTATTGGTAGCTTTATTCTTCATATAATCAATTCTTCATTAACTTTAGGCCATGTACCGCAGGCTTTTAAAACAGCTGTAATTAAACCCTTACTCAAAAAGCCAACGCTAGATCCAGGAGCTTTAGCTAACTATAGACCAATCTCTAATCTCCCTTTCATTTCAAAAATCTTAGAAAGAGTTGTTGCTACGCAATTATTCGACCACCTGCAGGGAAATGGTTTACTTGAAGAGTTTCAATCTGGGTTTAGAATCCATCATAGTACTGAAACAGCCTTAGCGAAGATCACTAACAACCTCCTCATTGCATCTGATAATGGACTAGTTTCTGTACTTGTCCTTTTAGACAGTGCAGCTTTTGATACTATCGATCATAATATTCTACTTGATAGATTAGAACACTATGTTGGACTTAATGGAACTTCGTTGCAGTGGTTTAGATCTTATTTATCTGATAGGTTCCAGTTTGTTCATGTAAATAATGAGTTTTCTTTCAACTCAAAGCTTAGTCATGGAGTTCCACAGGGATCTGTGCTAGGCCCTACTCTTTTTAGTTTATATATGCTTCCGTTAGGCAACATTATTAGAAAGCACTGTATACATTTTCATTGTTATGCAGATGACACACAATTATACCTGTCAATGAAGCCAGATGATAGTAATCAATTAGCCAAGTTAGAAGCCTGTCTTAAGGAAATCAAAGCTTGGATGACTTGTAATTTCCTGCTATTAAATTCAGATAAGACTGAAGTCATTCTTGTTGGTCCAAAAAACCTTAGAAATTCCTTTCCAAATCAAACTTTCAGTTTGGATGCAGTTACTCTTTCTCTTAATAGCTCTGTGAGGAACCTTGGAGTTATTTTTGATCAGGATTTGTCCTTCAATTCACATATTAAATTTGTTTCTAAGACTGCCTTCTATCATTTGCGTAATATTGCCAAGATTAGGAGCATCTTGTCTCAGAGTGATGCTGAGAAACTGATCCACGCTTTTGTTAGCTCGAGATTAGATTATTGTAATTCTTTATTATCAGGTTGTCCTAAAACATCTTTAAAAAGTCTTCAGCTGATCCAAAATGCTGCAGCAAGAGTTTTAACAGGTACTAGAAAGAGAGATCATATCTCTCCGGTTCTGGCCTCCCTTCATTGGCTTCCCATAGAGTTTAGAATTAAGTTTAAAATCCTTCTTCTTACTTACAAAGCTCTAAACAATCAGGCTCCTTTTTATTTAAAAGATCTGATACTACCGTATTATCCTAACAGAGCACTATGCTCCCAAAATGCAGGACTACTTGTAATACCTAGAATCTCCAAAAGTACAATGGGAGGCAGAGCCTTCAGTTATCAAGCTCCTCTCCTGTGGAATCAGCTGCCAATCTGGATTCAGGAGTCAGACTCGATCTCTGTTTTTAAGATTAGGGTTAAAACCTACCTTTTTGATATAGCCTACAATTAGGGAGGGATCATGTGTTTCTGAACCCTCCCTTAGTTATGCTGCTAATAGGTTTAGTCAGCCGGGGGACCTCCAGTAATGCACTGGGCTTCACTCCTTTCCTCACTCTCTATGAAATATTTTTTTTTGCTGGTCATTAACATTTGTTTGTTCTCTCCCATAGATTGAGTCCCCATCGTGCTGTTTGCTCTCTACATGTCTGTTCTTTTCATCTTCTCTGTCCCCTCACCCCCCAGCCAGTCGCAGCAGATGACTGCCCCTCCCTGAGCCTGGTTCTGCTGGAGGTTTCTTCCTGTTAAAAGGGAGTTTTTCCTCTCCACCGTCGCCAAGTGCTTGCTCACAGGGGATCACCTGATTGCTGGGGTCTTTCTGCAACTGTGGGGGTTCCCCCCTACAGTTGATAGGGCTATGAGATGACTGTTGTTGTGAAATGGCGCTATATAAATAAAGTTGAATTGAATTGAATTGAATTGAGAAGGCTCTCATCATTGCTGGCTGATGCGAGACCGCTAAAGAGGCTCTGAAAAGGGACTATGGTGACACTTCTGCTCTACAATCCTTTGCTGGGAGCAGCATGGCTGCCACGGTGCACTCTGTGTCTGACGGAGGTTTGCACAGAGCTATGGACAGACTTAGTGATGACATGAGGGAGGTGAGAATTGAAATGAAGCGGATGGCGGAGGAAAACAACTGCCTGCAGTCCGGTGGCTGGAGGGACGACTGGAAAAGCTCTACCCGGGTGTGTGCTGATCAGTGCAGATGTGAGAGTGGAGGACAGGGTTGCCAGTCTCACCACTTTCAAAGTGAGCAGAGAGGACGTTCTCCTGACCATGGCTGGCGTGATTGCGGAGCAGATAAAAATCTCGGCGGGTGAGATTTTAGGGGTTCCTATGACAGTTGGCCTCATTCTCCAAGGGGGAGGAGCCCTAGCACTGCCAGGGGCCACTTCAATTCAATTCAATTCAATTCAATTCAATTCAACTTTATTTATATAGCGCCATTTCACAACAACAGTCATCTCATAGCACTATCAACTGTAGGGAGGACCCCCACAGTTGCAGAAAGACCCCAGCAATCAGGCGATCCCCTGTGAGCAAGCACTTGGCGACGGTGGAGAGGAAAAACTCCCTTTTAACAGGAAGAAACCTCCAGCAGAACCAGGCTCAGGGAGAGGCAGTCATCTGCTGCGACTGGCTGGGGGGTGAGGGGATAGAGAAGAAGAAAAGAACAGACATGTAGAGAGCAAACAGCACGATGGGGACTCAATCTATGGGAGAGAACAAACAAATGTTAATGACCAGCAAAAAAAAAAAATATATTTCATAGAGAGTGAGGAAAGGAGTGAGGCCCAGTGCATTACTGGAGGTCCCCCGGCTGACTAAACCTATTAGCAGCATAACTAAGGGAGGGTTCAGAAACACATGATCCCTCCCTAATTGTAGGCTATATCAAAAAGGTAGGTTTTAGCCCTATTCTTAAAAACAGAGATCGAGTCTGACTCCCGAATCCAGATTGGCAGCTGATTCCACAGGAGAGGAGCTTGATAACTGAAGGCTCTGCCTCCCATTGTACTTTTGGAGATTCTAGGTATTACAAGTAAACCTGCATTTTGGGAGCGTAGTGCTCTGTTAGGATGATACGGTAGTATCAGATCTTTTAAATAAAAAGGAGCCTGATTGTTTAGAGCTTTGTAAGTAAGAAGAAGGATTTTAAACTTAATTCTAAACTCTATGGGAAGCCAATGAAGGGAGGCCAGAACCGGAGAGATATGATCTCTCTTTCTAGTACCTGTTAAAACTCTTGCTGCAGCATTTTGGATCAGCTGAAGACTTTTTAAAGATGTTTTAGGACAGCCTGATAATAAAGAATTACAATAATCTAATCTCGAGCTAACAAAAGCGTGGATCAGCTTCTCAGCATCACTCTGAGACAAGATGCTCCTAATCTTGGCAATATTACGCAAATGATAGAAGGCAGTCTTAGAAACAAATTTAATATGTGAATTGAAGGACAAATCCTGATCAAAAATAACTCCAAGGTTCCTCACAGAGCTATTAAGAGAAAGAGTAACTGCATCCAAACTGAAAGTTTGATTTGGAAAGGAATTTCTCAGGTTTTTTGGACCAACAAGAATGACTTCAGTCTTATCTGAATTTAATAGCAGGAAATTACAAGTCATCCAAACTTTGATTTCCTTAAGACAGGCTTCTAACTTGGCTAATTGATTAGTATCATCTGGCTTCATTGACAGGTATAATTGTGTGTCATCTGCATAACAGTGAAAATGTATACAGTGCTTTCTAATAATGTTGCCTAACGGAAGCATATATAAACTAAAAAGAGTAGGGCCAAGCACAGATCCCTGTGGAACTCCATGACTAAGCTTTGAGCTGAGAGAAAACTCATCATTTACATGAACAAACTGGAACCTATCAGATAAATAAGATCTAAACCACTGCAACGAAGTTCCATTAAGTCCAACATAGTGTTCTAATCTATCAAGTAGAATATTATGATCAATAGTATCAAAAGCTGCACTAAGATCTAAAAGGACAAGTACAGAAACTAGTCCATTATCAGATGCAATGAGGAGGTCGTTAGTGACCTTCGCTAAGGCTGTTTCAGTGCTATGATGGATTCTAAACCCAGATTGAAACTCCTCAAATAGACCATTTCCCTGCAGGTGGTCAAATAATTGCGTAGCAACAACTCTTTCTAAGATTTTTGAAATGAAAGGGAGATTAGAGATTGGTCTATAGTTAGCTAAAGCTCCTGGATCTAGCGTTGGCTTTTTGAGTAAGGGTTTAATTACAGCCGTTTTAAAAGCCTGCGGTACATGGCCTAAAGTTAATGAAGAATTGATTATATGAAGAATAAAGCTACCAATAAGTGGGAAGACTTCTTTAAATAACCTGGTAGGAATAGGGTCTAAAAGACAAGTTGAAGGTTTGGATGAGGAAACTATTTTGTCTAACTCACAAAGGTCGATTGGAGTAAACTCATCAAGACAGACATCAATAGAAGGAGTTGTAGTAGTTACAGTATTTAAGTTAACTGTGGGAAGAATCTGATTGATTTTATCTCTGATGGATGAAATTTTATTATTGAAAAAGTTCATAAAGTCCTGACTAGTAAGCTCTAAGGGGATGCTAGGATTGACAGAGTCCTGACTCTTTGTCAACCTGGCTACAGTACTGAAAAGAAACCTGGGATTATTCTTGTTCTCTTCTATTAATGCAGAGTAATAACTCGTTCTAGCTTTTCTAAGAGATTTTTTATAAATTAAAAGATGATTTCTCCAAGCTAAATAGATTTCATCTAAATTAGTAGAGTGCCATTTTCTTTCTAATTGACGAGTCTTCTGTTTTAAGCTACGAGTTTCTGTGTTGAACCAAGGAGTTAAAAATCTCTGATTAGACTTTTTCTTTTTTAAGGGGGCCACCAAGTCTAGAGCCTGATGCAGAGAAGCTGAAACACTATCCACCATGTTATCAATTACAGAAGGAGCAATCTGTCTATAGCTTATTTCCGTTGTGTTGACACATGGCATAGAGGAAACAATCTGCATAAATTTGGAAACAGCATCATCTGAGAGGCATCTACTGTGATAATATTTTTCTTTAGGAGCCAAATAGTCAGAAATAGTAAAATCAAAGGTTAACAGACAATGGTCTGACAGTACAGGGTTATGAGGAGACACTACAAGATTTTCTATTTCTATGCCATATGTCAGAACAAGGTCCAATGTATGGTGGAGGTAATGAGTAGAATTTCCTACTTTCTGAGAAAACCCAATCGAGTCTAATATTGAATTAAAAGCCACATTAAGGCAGTCACTATCTACATCCACATGTATATTAAAGTCCCCTACTATAATTATTCTATCAGATTTCAGCACTAAATCAGCTAAGAAATCAGGAAATTCGGATAAAATTCCCCGTTGTGGGACTAATATTCCCCGTTGTGGGACTAATAAAGGCTTATCTTAAAAATTCTGAATAGGTTGATGGGGGACGATAAACTATGGCAAATAAAATTGGGTTTAACCTGGAATTGCTAAAGTGCCCAACACTGAGGACCAGGCCCTCAAAGGAATTATAACATGTTTTTTGCTTTACATTAACTAGTAATTTGGAATGGTAAATTGTTGCTACTCCTCCTCCACGACCAGAACTTCTGGGATTTTGACAGTTTAAATAACCAGAGGGAGTTGATTCATTTAAACCAACATAATCCTCTTGCCCTAACCAAGTCTCTGTAAGGGAAATTAAATCAATCTGATGATCAATTAACAGATCATGGACTAACAGAGACTTGGGAGTTAGAGACCTAATATTTAATAAACCACATTTAATTTTTAAATTATGAGGAGGAACAGAGGCCAAATCATTCAATTTAGAGGCTTTATGTTTAATTTGAGTTTTACCAATATTTTGCTTTATCACTTTGGGATGCTTATACATTATATTTTTATTTACTTTGGAGGGAGCAGACAACGATTCTCTGATGGGGAAGACAGGGGCTAAGCTGAGGGGTGGCGGATGAAGAGGTGCTGCAGAGAGGCGTGTAAGACTGTGACTCTGCTTCCTGGTCCCAACTCTGAGTAGTCATGGTTTTGGAAATTTGGATAAAAAAGATGCCAGATTGTTAGATAAATGAGAAGCACCATCCAAAGTGGGATGAATGCTGTCTCATCTCATAAGACCAGGTTTTCCCCAAAAAGAGCTCCAATTGTCAATGTAGCCCACGTCATTTTTAGGACACCACACAGACAGCCAGCGGTTCAAGGATGACGAGCGACTAAACATGTCATCACTGGTCAGATTGGGGAGGGGCCCAGAGAATACTACAGTGGCAGACATCGTTTTGGCAAACTCACACACCGATTCTACATTAAGTTTCGTGACTTCCGACTGCCGGAGACGGATGTCATTAATGCCGGCGTGAATAACAATTGTGGAATATTTACAGTTACTTTTAGCCAGCATTTTCAAATTTGACTCGATGTCGCCTGCTCTGGCCCCAGGAATGCATGTGACTATGGCCGCTGGAGTCTCTAGGTTCACGTTTCTGACTACAGAGTCGCCAATGATCAGAGTTTTTTCCTCAGCGGGTGTGTCGCTGAGCGGGGAAAAACGATTAGAAACGTGAACAGGTTGGTGGTGAACCGGGGCTTTGCGACTAGGCTTCCTTCTCACCGTCACCCACCCAGTTTCCTCGCTGCAGAGGAGAGCCGGGGAACCGGTGACAGGGGGACCTAAGCTAGCTAGCTCCGCTGCAGCTAAGGGGCGTCCGTCGAGATTAACTGGCGCAGACGGTGTTTCAATGCAGCGGAGCCGGGATTCCAAATCAGACAACCTCGCCTCGAGCGCCTCAAAAAGACAACATTTATTACATTTACCGTTATCACTAAAAGAGGCAGAGGTGTAGCTAAACATCTGACAGAGAGAGCACACCAGAGGAGGAGAGGAAAGAGAGCTAGTAGCCATAGCTAGTGGCTCGAGAGCTGGAGAGCAAACCACACAGGCAGACAGCAAAACAGGAAGTGACGATACGTTACCACAAGGAAGTGACGATCTCGGTCACTTCAATGATGAAGCACCCGCGAATTCTCTCACCCAGGAGGGAAGAGCCGAACCATCAGTCGGGAAAAAACAATTAGCTGATGTTGTGGCCCAAACACCAGTTAAGGCCCTTTTCCAGTTGGGTCAGTTTGGCACAGTTTGGTACAGGACGGGACAGTACAGTTCGGCCCGCTTTGTTTTTCCACTGCACTAGGTCCCATTTGAAGTGGGTAGTGATGTGATCCCAAATTCAACCCCAACCCCAACACCCCATTGGGTGATGTGACCCCAACTTCATGAACGCAAAGTGGCTATAATGTCTGTAGAAATGTTTAGCTTCCTGTGCAACAAATTGCTCTGATCTGTGTCAAAATCATGGAGAGACTGTTGAGACATCATGGAATTTACCTGATCAAGCCAGTGGTGTCGTGGCAAAACATGGATCAGGTGCCACATTGTAGCATATGAGCCGTTAAATATATATTTCAACAGGTAAACAGTACTGAGTTAGACATAAGATATATTTAACAATTATGATGCATTTTAAGCCAAAACAAATGGATCTAGGATTAAAAGTAATTAAAATGGACTTCCGGTTATGGCGGCCACGTAGGAAGACGTGTTTCACACTGCTCTGCTCCTAAAAGTAAAAAGTTTACTAAAACTCTCTTAATTGGAACAAAAACCCATCCCAGCGTTTAGGCGCGGATATGGTAAAGACCAAGGCTGGGAAATTAGGTGGAGGAAAAAGCAATTCGACAAAACAACTCAAGCTAACAGACTTCCACGCTCGAGGCGAAACAGAAAAAACTCCAGAGACGATGGCGGAGGATGGAGCCAGCGGCGGAGCGGGAACTGCTGAAGAGTGGACAAATGCAGTGCTCACTGCCATCAACTCCATGAGAACAGAGTTTTCGTCTAAATTTGATGGAATTATAGCAGCGATAGAATGAATGAGAAAGGAAATAAATGACTGTTTGGAGCGAGTATCACAGGCGGAGCTCCGAATTTCAAGCGCTGAAGATGACATCACCAGCCTACAATCAAAGTTGCAAACACTGGAATTAAAATGGAAACGTCTGGAAGATAATGTCCTGGACTTGGAATCTCGCTCGCGACGGAATAATTTGAGGCTGGTAGGCCTCCCGGAGGCAGCGGGGGGACAGGACCCGTGCTCCTTTTTGGAAAAGTGGATTCCAGAAGCGCTGATCAACGCGGATCTGCAGTCATCGGTCATCTTAGAGCGTGCTCACCGAATTGGCCCACCGAGAGATAATAAGACACCACCGAGGATGCTGATTATGAAGTTCCTCCACTACAGGGACAAGATGACGGTCACCAACGTGGCGCGAGCTAAAGGGGAAATCAAATACCAGGATCAACAGGTGCGGTTCTACCCAGATTTGGCCACAGGAATTCAACAATTAAGGAGGCAGTTCGACCCCGCCCGCAAAGAGCTGCACAACCTCGGGATTCGTCACGGAGTGATTCATCCAGCAAGACTGCTGGTCACATATAAGGGGAGAACCCACATCTTCAAGACTCCTCAAGAGGTGCACGAGCTCATTAAGCAAATCCAAAAGGAAACTGGTGGGAGCTAAGCATGAACATGACAAAGGTAGAACATTTAAGCATTTGTACAGGCATCTGATTGATCTGAAACATATAACATGTCTACAAAATACAGACTGTATTAAAAAAAAAGCTATGATGTACAAAGTTGCTATAAAACTTTGAAGTTATGTTGAAAAAACTACAGGAGAGAGTTAATGTCATGTCATAAAAATAGTAGAGTCAGGGTGATTGAGAGGAGAAAGAGAGAGTGGTTTGACTGATCCTCGCAGGTGTGGAACAGTCACTAGCTATAACGGGAGATGGAATTTTTTTGATTTTGGGGGGACTACCATGAATGTGGGGAAGGGGAATTTGTTTTTGTTTTTGTTTGGTTTGTAGGATGAATGTTCCATCATCCATGTTTTTGCTTCTCTATAAGAGTATGTTCATTTTGCAAGGTAATCTCAAACTCCTTATTGAACATAGATCAAAGCGTTCATCTTAATTTAACTTCATGGAATTGCAGAGGTCTACAAAATCTTAAAAACTTAAACAAGTTATGAATAAAATAAAAGACAGAGATTCAAAAATTGTATTTTTACAAGAAACTCATCTATTAGAGGAGGATGTAAAAAGAATTAGGAGAAGATGGCAAGGTAATGTGTTCACCTCATCATTTTCATCCCGAGCCAGGGGAGTTATGACTCTCATACATAAAACAATCCCATTTCAAATGAAAAATGTAATTAGAGACAAATTTGGAAGATATCTAATCATCCAAGGATCTTTGTTATTAGAAAATATAAATCTGGTGAACTTATACGGCCCCAATATTGATGATCAAAACGTCTTTGTTAATTTATTCCTCACTTTATCATCACTTACAGGGCAACATATAATAGCAGGGGATTTTAATTGTACATTGAATCCCATTATAGATAGATCAACAGGACTGGACTGTACGCACAATGGATGTAGGATGACCATCAATCATTTTATGAAAGAACTGAGATTGCTAGATATATGGAGAGAAATGAAACCACAAGTCAAAGCTTATTCTTGTTATTCTAATACCTATAAGACATTCTCACATATTGACTATTTTTTGATCTCTACAGAATTAAGGTCCACGATTCAAAACTGTTTCTATGATAATATTGTGATCTCTGATCATGCACC
>JAJAQF010000394.1:0-21028 GCA_020510985.1 Pholidichthys leucotaenia
CCCCCCCTAATCTGCGATGTCTCCACTGGGTGGCCGCATCCGGTGGTTCCAGCCGCGTGGCGCCGCCGCGTTTTTGACTCGATCCATTCTCTGGCACACCCGGGAGCGCGCATGTGGGTCAAAATGGTAGGAGAGAAATTTGTGTGGCCGAGCCTGCGCAAACAAGTTAGAAAGTGGGCAGCAGCCTGCACAGCCTGCCAGCGGGCCAAGGTTCATAGACACACGAGAGCTCCCTTGGAGCCATTTCACATCCCGGCTAAAAGGTTTAATCATGTCCACGTGGACCTCGTAAGCCCCCTCCCGCCCTCACAAGGGTGCACACTTCTTCTGACAATGGTTGTCCGCACCATGCACTGGCCAGAAGTGGTCCCGCTGTCGTCAACCACAGCCGAGGAGGTTGCGCGCGCGTTTTTAACGGCATGGGTAGCGCGTTTTGGAGTCCCGTCGGACATTACGTCTGACAGAGGCCGGCAATTTGTTTCTGAACTTTGGTCAGCGATGTCCCGCAGCCTGGGGGCAACGATCCACCGCACGACCATGTACAACCCGCAGGCTAATGGGTTGTGCGAACGTTTTCACAGGTCATTGAAGGCGGCCCTCAGAGCGTCGCTTACGGATACAAATTGGGTGGACAAGCTACCATGGGTTTTATTGGGGTTGCGTTCTGCACCTAAAGCCTAATTTTTGTCTCGGCGCCACACCAGTCGGCTGCCTTTTGCAACAGCAGCTCGATTCCGAGTTTTTTTTTCCCTTCCTCTCTCTTTTGATCACTTTTTTTTTTTTTCACCCCACTTATATCACGGACACACAGATCATCCCAAATGTCTCCTGAGCCGGTGGACGGAGCCACTGTTTTTAGCAGGATACGATATAACAGGGAAGAGCTGCTAGCATTTAACCGCCACCCGGTCCCACTGGAAAATCTCGACATACCGAGAGAACTGAGGCGAAAACGCCGCGGCTGCCGGGCTGGAGTAAGGCGGAGGACAAAAAATATAAGGTACAGACCCTCCCTTCCATCTGTTGTCATGGGAAATGTACGGTCGATACTGGGAAAGTTAGATGAGCTAGCGGCTATCTCCCGTTATGATAGCACTTACCGGGAGTGCTCTCTCCTTTTGTTTACTGAGACGTGGCTAACTGAACTAGCAGCAGATGCTAACATTGAGCTGGAGGGTTTTCACACGATACGAGCTGACCGAACACCAGAGAGTGGCAAAACTAGGGGCGGTGGAGTGATCATGTATGTTAACAACAACTGGTGCAGACCGGGACATATCACTGTTAAACAACGACACTGCAGCAAAGACATTGAGTTGCTAGCTGTTAGCATGAGGCCTACATATCTCCCGAGAGAATACTCACACGTGATCTGCATTGTTGTTTATGCAAATCCGACGGCGAACGCTGGGACAGCGCGTGACGTCATCCATTCAGTAACCAGCAGGCTGCAGACAGAACACCCAGATGCTCTTCTCCTCATCTCAGGCGATTTCAACCACGTTTCACTGTCTCCCATTCTGCCCACTTTCACCCAGTATGTCACATGCCACACTAGAGACAATAAAACACTGGATTTGTTCTACGCAAACACTAAGGAGGCGTACACCTCATCACAACTCCCCCCACTTGGGAGATCGGATCACAACTTGGTTCATCTCCGACCGGTGTACAAACCCCTAGTGCACAGACAACCTCCGGCCATGCACACAGTGGAGTTATGGTCTGAGGAGACAATGGACACTCTAAAGGACTGTTTTGAAGCCACTGCCTGGAAGCAGCTCTGCGATCCACATGGTGAGGACATCGATGGCCTCATTCACACCTTCACGGGCTACCTCAGCTTCTGTGTGGACAAATCCGTTCCCACCAAGACCATACGGCGTCACTCAAACAACAAACCCTGGATCAACCCTGAGATAAAAACACTTCTGAGAGAGAAGAAGAGGATCTTCAGGTCGGGGAACAGGGAGATGCTGAAGTCCGTACAGAGGGAGCTGAGGAGAAAGATCAGAGAAGGCAAGGACAGCTTCAGGAAGAAGATGGAGGACAAGCTGCAACAGAGCGACATCAGCGGGGTCTGGAGAAACCTCAAAACCATCTCGGGGCTCCAGAATACCTCCCCCCAGGCCACGGGGGGCAGGGAGTGGGCAAACAACCTGAATCTGTTTTTCAATAGATTTGACCAACCGCCCTCCCCCCTGTCTGCACAACAACCACTGCTGCCTCTAAGAAATCAAGTCCTGCTACCCACTCCCCACTCCACCGACACCCCCCCCACTCCCAACACACAGCCCCCCATCCTGACCCTGACCAAGACCCAGGTGAGGACGGAGCTGAGGAAGATCAAGGCGAGGAAGGCGTCGGGACCGGACGGCATCAGCGCAAAGCTCCTCAAGTCCTGTGCAGACCAGCTGTGTGGGATTGTGACGTATATCTTCAACATGAGCCTGAAACTGGGGAGGGTACCACAGCTGTGGAAAACATCTTGTGTGGTACCTGTACCAAAAACTTCCCACCCCAAAGACCTGAACAGCTTCAGACCGGTGGCCTTGACGTCCCACTTGAGGAAGACCCTGGAGAGACTGCTCCTTGCTCATCTCCGCCCCCTGGTGGAACCAGCGATGGATCCACTCCAGTTCGCCTACCAGCATGGCATTGGGGTGGAGGATGCGGTGATCTTCCTCCTTCATCGTTCTCTGTCCCACCTGGAGAAGCCCGGGAATATGGTGAGGATCATGTTCTTTGACTTCTCCAGTGCTTTCAACACCATCCAACCGATGATCCTGAAGGACAAGCTGCTGCGCGCAGGGGTGGACCAGCACCTGTCATCATGGATCCTGGACTACCTCACGAACCGGCCTCAGTTTGTGAGAACCCGGGACTGTGTTTCCGACACGATCATCAGTAGCACGGGGCCCCCCCAGGGAACGGTGCTGGCTCCCTTCTTGTTCACTCTTTATACTGCGGACTTCTCACACAACACAACACATTGCCATCTACAGAAGTTCTCTGATGACTCTGCGATCGTTGGTCTCATCTCCAGCGGAGATGAAGCTGAGTACAGAGGGCTTATCCAGGACTTTGTGGACTGGTGCCATCGGAACTGCCTCCAGATCAACGCGAGGAAAACTAAGGAGCTGGTGGTAGACTGCCGCAGGCATGGGCAGCCCCTCACAGCACCAGTAAATATACAGGGAACAGACATCGAGATGGTGACATCCTACAAGTACCTGGGTATTCATCTGAACAATAAACTAGACTGGTCACACAATACTGACGCACTCTACAAGAAGGGACAGCGCAGGCTGTTCCTGCTGAGGAGACTCAGGTCTTTTGGTGTACAAGGGGCGCTGCTGAAGTCATTCTATGACACGGTGGTGGCATCAGCCATCACTTTTGGAGTGGTCTGCTGGGGCAGTGGCATTACTGCAGCCGATAGGAAGAGACTGAACAAACTGATTAAGAAAGCTAGCTCTGTCCTGGGGCAACGCCTTGATCCGATGGAGGAGATAGGAGAGAGAAGGACGGTGGCTAAACTGTCATCTCTGCTGGAGTCCGAGTTCCACCCTATGCAGGACATACTGGATGCACTGAGGAGCTCATTTAGCAGCAGACTACATCATCCCAGGTGCACAACCGAGAGGTTTCGTAGGTCCTTCCTACCAACGGCTGTCAGACTGTACAACCTAAGCAGGGCTGCTCGCAGAGATAGCAAAAAGACGTAACAAACTAATAGTTTTTGAATGCAAAAGATGCAATAGACTTACACAATGGTCCTCTCCGGCATACAACTAGGAACATACCGGTCGCTATGGAGGGTGAGAATATGTATGGGCACATAATCATACCATGTAGGATAACTAAATAGACGGTTATGCTGTTTCATCCCACCTAGCAACAATGCTCTGCACTGTGTGTGTTTATATATTTACATACTTATTCCATCTAGCTACAATGCTCTGCACTGGGTGTGTTTATATTTATATATCTATATATTTATTCCATCTAGCTACAATGCTCCGCACTGTGTTTTTATATATCTACATATTATTCCATCTAGCTACATTGCTCCGCACTGTGTGTGTTTATATACTTGCATATTTATTCCACCTAGCTGCAATGCTCCATACTGTGGGTGTTTATATATTTACATATTTATTCCAACTAGCTACAATGCTCTGCACTGTGTGTTCATATATTCATATATTTATTCCATCCAGCTACAATGCTCTGCACTGTGTGTCTGTGTGTGTGTGTGTGTGTGTATATATATATTTTATAGTAATATGTACATATGTATATTAGCTGCTCTTGCTTGCTTTTTTTTGCCTTCTGATTGTTGCTCTGAGTGTTGCTATCCCTGTGCTGTTGCAATCCTGGAATTTCCCCGTTGTGGGACTAATAAAGGCTTATCTTATCTCTCTTATCTTAAAGAGGATTTAGAAGCCTCCCCAGCTGAGTTAGTTTTCGCACAGCCACTTCAGCTGCCCGGGGAATTTCTCCCAGATAATCCTGCGCCAGAGCGATCCCCGGTTCAGCGGTTACAGAATAGCATGGGCCCGAGCACGCTACCTGGCCCCGTTCACCACAGTTTTCCACGTGTTTTTGTGCCTAAGGCTTTAAAAAATGCAGAGTTTGTTTTTGTCAGACATGATGCCCATCGTCCGCCCTTGCGCCCACCTTATGACGGACCATATAGAGTGCTGGAAACAGGGGATAAGCATTTTTATCTAGATTTGGGGGGCAGAAAAGAAAGGATTGGCATTAACAGGCTCAAACCCGCTTTTGTGTTAGCTGACGAAGTTGTGCAGTTGGCGAAGGCTCCTCAGCGTGGCAGACCCCCTAGAGAGCATTCCCCAGAACACCCACAGAGGTTGACTAACAGTTCTCATCCCCAGGCAGCAGATCCACAGCTGGAAGACGCCGTGGAAGTGGTACAGCCTGCTTACAGCAGATATGGGAGAAGGTTGAGACCTAAGCGGCACTTGGACTGATATGTAGTGATTTTATTATGACATGCAATCTGTGGTGATGTTGTTCCATCTTAGATGTTTGGGGGGTCAGGTGGGCACATATGCGGTTTCCATATGCTTCACATGCTTGTTACTGTATGCTTATTGTTTACTGCACGTCTCAGAGGAACAAAAGGTCTGAACCTCCTAGGGGTAGCAGGAGGATGCGAAGTCTGGCCTTTTGTATGCAGAGAGATGGCCATGAAGGATTTCAGAATCAGAATCAGAATCAGATTTATTGCCATTGTTCATGTAGTACACAAACTAGGAATTTGTCTTGGTGCAATGCTGCAACATTAAACATGATAAAATAAAAGAAATATACTATACATGCAATAAAGTGTAGAATAAGAGTGAGTAATACTAGTCAGCAGTTTAAATATATTAGCGAGCAGCAGATAATGTGGCGAACCATATAGTGCAGTCGGTAATGCAGGAAGAAAACAGTGATGATTGACAAGAGTCTGGTTGAGCTGCTGTACATAGTGCACGAGAGTCAATAAGTCACTTAGTGTTCAGCAGTCTGATGGCAGAGGGGAAGAAGCTGTTCATGTGACGGGAGGTTTTAGTCTGGATGGACCGAAGTCTTCTACCTGAGGGGAGAGGGGCAAACAGTACGTGACCAGGGTGTGAGGGATCGGCTATGATCCGGCCAGCACGCCTCCGGGTCCTGGAGATGTACAGATCCTGGAGAGATGGGAGCTTGCAGCCGATCACCTTCTCAGCAGTGCGCACGACACGCTGCAGCCTTAGTTATTTCCTGACCACCAGGACTTCAGGTGGAGACAGAAGACCTGAAGGGGGGTGCATTGTGATTTGGGATGTAAAGACAATGCAACTGTTTGCTTTGATGTCCTGGCGTATAAAAAGGACAGCTGTGGGGGCATGCCTTCCTCTTTTCTGTTTTTGGATGTTGGAGAATGTGGTGGTGAATAAAACTGATTTTGAGTAATAAACTCAGCCTCGTCTTTCCACACATCTCCACAACACATTTATTTGGGATCTGTCTTTGTTTATTTTGAATGCCCTTGGGAGATAATTGGTATGGTTAAGTATTTTGGGTAAAATAATGAATGAGGAGTTATTTCACATACCTTTGCCAATATGTTTCCTGTGGGTGTCCAGGCAAAAGACTCTGTTAGGTAGTTGAGGGCCTTTTATAGGACACCAGCAGGAAGGAAACATCTATGGTAAGTCAAGGGGTGGTTTAGCTTTGCAAATAAGGGGACTGAAATATTTATGGAATTATTTATATTACTATTTATTGTGTGTTATTTATATATTTATATTGTGTATGTTTGGGGAAACTATGTACTTTTAGAAGTTACTGGGTATGTGTAGATTTATTGTTTTACCTGGGATTATGGTAGGGGCTAATGAGCCCTAATTATCTCTGTTAGTATAAAACAGGTGTGATGACTGTGACCTTGAGATCATCAGAATCGCCAAGGTTCATCAGAAGGAAGAAAAAGAGATCATCAGAATGAAAGGAGATGATCAGAATCAAGAGAATCAAGTTTCGAGAATAGTCGATCATTGTTGTTGAAGCAGAGCTTGAAGGATCGTGCCGGATGTCTGGAACTATCTATCAGTAAGATTATTGAAATAAAATGGAAAATTGGCATTGAAGATTTTTCGCCTCCCACTTGCCATCGTCTCGTTCACATTTGGTGTCAGAAGTGGGATTGTTACTCGACGTTTTGGCGTTTGGTGGACGGAGGGACTCATGGCGAGAAGAAAAGTGAGGCAAGAGGAGCAGTCTGACCTGGACACAGGTATGGCGGCTGAGGACCCGGGAGTCAGCGGACTGGGCGAGCTCGAGGAGCTAACGGGCCTGGTGAAATCTCTGGTGCGTTCGCTGGCTCTCAGGGATCGCCAGATGGAGGAAGAAGCCGCTCTTCAGGAGCAAAAGTGGCAGGCTGTAGAGAATCACATTTGTCGGATGGAGTTGCAGGTTGCGGAACTGAGAGAGGACTATGGGAGCCGGGCTTAGCGTAGTGGTGACGTCGGCGCTTCGAGGGAGGATCCTAGGGTGACGGCAAGTCGGGTCGGCCCACGAGAGGATGATTTGCCGCTAAAGGTGCAGCCAAGGAGGCTACGAACGCATCACGAGCCCAGGCTGAATCCTCTTTCTCCCGAGGATGACATTGAGATTACCTGGCGACGTTCGAGAGGATCGCTACAGTCTGCCGCTGGCGTGAGGAAGGGTGGGCTATTTATTTAGCTCCTCTACTTGCAGGTAAAGCGCGGAGAGCATACGTTTTGATGGATATTACAGACACGGACAATTATGAGAAATTGAAGGAGGCTATTTTGAATGGATGTGAAGTTACATCCGACGCCTGTAGGAGGAGGTTTCGGTCCCTGGACATTTGTCAGGACGAGACCCCCGTGAATCGTATGTACGTCTGAAAGACCTGTTTTGTAGATGGATGAAACCAGAGACCTTAACGATAAAAGACATTATGGAACAATTAGTTTTTGAACGATTTTTGCGCATGGTGAACCCAGAACTGGGAATCTGGATACAAGAATCAGAATCAGAATAAGAATCAGATTTATTGCCATTGTTCATGTAGTACACAAACTAGGAATTTGTCTCGGTGCAATGCTGCAACATTAAACATGATAAGATAAAAGAAATAAAAAAAAACAACTATACATGCATTAAGTGTAGAATAAGAATGAGTAATACTAGTCAAAGCAGTTTTTAAATATATTAGCGAGCAGCAGATATTGTGGAGTACCACATAGTGCAGACAGTAATGCAACAGAAACAGTGATGATTGACATGAGTCTGGTTGAGCTGCTGAACTTAGTGCACGAGAGTCAATAAGTCACTTAGTGTTCAGCAGTCTGATGGCAGAGGGGAAGAAGCTGTTCATGTGCCGGGAGGTTTTAGTCTGAATGGACCAAAGTCTTCTACTGGAGGGGAGGGGGGCAAACACTACGTGACCAGGGTGTGAAGGATCGGCTATGATCCGGCCAGCACGCCTCCGGGTCCTGGAGATGTACAGGTCCTGGAGAGATGGGAGCTTGCAGCCGATCACCTTCTCAACAGTGCGCACGACGCGCTGCAGCCTTAGTCTATCCCTGGCAATGGCTCCTGCATACCACACGGTTATGGAGGTGGTGAGGATGGACTCGATGATGGCTGTGTAGAACTGCACTAACATCTTGGTGGGTAGCTTGAGATTCCTCAGCTGCCGCAGGAAGAACATCTTCTGCTGGGCCTTTTTGATGAGGGAGCTGATGGTCGGCTCCCATTTGAGGTCCCGGGTGATGGTGGTGCCCAAGAAGCGGAAGGAATCTGCAGTGGTGATGGGAGAGCCTGTGAGGGTGAGGGGGGGCAGAGGGGTTGTGACTTTTCTGAAGTCCACGATCATCTCCACTGTCTTCAGAGCGTTCAGCTGCAGGTTGTTGTGGCTGCACCAGGACGCCAGCTGGGCCACCTCTCTCCTGTAGACGGACTTGTCACCGTTGGAGATGAGCCCGATGAGGGTGGTGTCATCCGCAAACTTGATCAGCTTAACAGACTGGTGGCTGGAGGTGCACGAGTTGGTATAAAGGGAGAATAGTAGGGGGGAAAGTACACAGCCCTGGGGTGATCCGGTGCTGATGCTGACAGAGTCAGAGACAGTCTTCACCAGCCGCACATGCTGCCTCCGGTCCGTCAGGAAGTCGGTGATCCACCTGCAGATGGAGTCAGGCACGCCGAGCAGGGACAGCTTGTCCTGGAGCAGAGCGGGGCGGATGGTATTGAATGCAGAGCTGAAGTCCACAAACAGGATCCTGACGTAGGTTCCCGGGGAGTCCAGGTGCTGCAGGATGGAGTGGAGGGCCAGGTTGACTGCGTCGTCCACAGACCTGTTGGCTCGGTAGGCAAACTGCAGCGGGTCCAGGAGGGGAGTGGTTATGGACTTGAGGTGGGGCAGGACCAGGTGCTCAAAGGACTTCATGACTACAGAGGTGAGCGCTACAGGTCTGTAGTCGTTAAGTCCGGTGATCCATGGCTTCTTGGGGACAGGGATGATGGTGGAGGATTTGAGGCAGGTCGGCATGTGGCATAGCTTAAGGGAGGTGTTAAAAATGTCTGTGAAGACAGGAGCCAGCTCTTTCGCACAGTGTCTCAGGGTGGAGGGAGACACGCCGTCCGGACCGGGGGCTTTGTGCGGGTTCAGTCTGGAGAACTGTCTGTGCAACGTCCTGCTCGCTGATGACAAGGGCAAGGGGGGAGGAGGGGAGGACCGCTTTTGATGAAGTAGGGACTGAGGAGGCAGTGGAGTTTGGGGGAGGGGGGGAGTTTGACACAGCTGACGAGGTGTCAAAACGGGCGTAATGTTGGGACAGTCTTTGACAAAGGGCTTTGTCATCCTGACCTTTAGAAGCCTGAGGCAGATAATTGGTGATTTGCCTCAGTCCTCTCCACACAGAAGCCGAGTCGTTAGCAGTGAACTGCTGCTGGAGTCTCTCAGAATACACAGATTTAGCTCTCCTCAGCTCTCTGTTAAACTGATATTTAACCTCCCTATAGCAGTCCCTGTCTCCACTTTTCAACACTGCTTCCTTCTCCTTCCTGATCTGTCTGAGCTTAGCAGTGAACCAGGGCTTATCATTAGAGTACCTCACCCTGGTGCGCGATGGAAGAATGCTGTCCTCACAAAAGTGGATATATGAGTTCACAGTGTCCGTGTACTCATTCAGATCATGCGTGGCTCCTTTAAACATGCCCCAGTCAGTTATTTTCATGCATGTGTTCAGCTTCTCCCAAGCTTCACTGGTCAATTTCTTCATAGTGGTCACAACAGGTTTAGTAAGCTTCAGTCTCTGCCTGTGTGTGGGAATGAGGTGGACCATCACGTGATCAGATAGTCCAAACGCAGCGCGGGGAACTGCACGATACGCGTCCTTCACTGTAGTGTAACAGTGATCCAGTGTGTTCTCTCCTCTGGTGGGGCATTTAATAAACTGTTTGTATCGGGGGAGATCATGGCTCAGATTGTTCTGGTTAAAGTCGCCAACCACAATAACAAGAGAGTCCGTGAAAGTCCGCTCCGTGTGTTGAATGTGATCCGCGAGCGCGCGCTGAGCCTCGCGCGCATCCGCGTCGGGCAGGACGTACACAGCGGCGAGGATGAATGAGGCGAACTCCCGCGGGGAATAAAATGGCTTGCAGTTAATGAAAAGATATTCAAGGTCGGGAGAACAGTGTTGGGAAATCACCGTTATATCAGCGCACCAGCTGTTGTTGATGTAAAAGCAGACTCCTCCTCCTGTAGACTTACCGGAGAGCTCTGTGACACGATCAGCATGAAACAGCTGAAATCCCTCAAGGCTGATCGCGCTGTCCGGTATATTCCCCCTGAGCCAGGTCTCAGAGAAGCAGAGAGCAGACGAGGAAGCAAGGTCCTTAAATCGCATCAGCAGTCTCAATTCATCTACCTTATTAGAGAGAGAGTTGGCATTGGTTCGAAATATGCCAGGCAAGGGTGTGCGCGTGCCTCTCCTGTGGAGCCGAATGAGAGTGCCCGCTTGCCTTCCTCTCCTTCGCCTCCTCACCTTCCGAGCCAAACAGTGAATCAGATCGGCGGCAGGAGCCAAAAAAAACTGGGAGCAGGTCCGTAGGAGTGAAAGTCCTGATATTTAACAGCTCCTCACGGGTGTAACAGCAGGCAGACACACAATTGACAGACAAAAACACACAAAAAAGGGCGCAGCAAAGCACCATGGTGACCACTGTGGGCGCCATCTTGTCTCTCAAGCGGGACCCGAAGAGCGGGACCCGAAGACTGCAGAGGACGCTACGCGTCTGGTGGAGGTTTTTCTGTTGGCCAACAGGAGAACTACCCTCGGCCGTGGCAGCTCTTTAAGAAATAAGTTTAATGAGGGTGAAAGAGGTGGTCCAGCTCAAGTTAGACATTTCAACAGTTTTTAAATGGCAGACATAATAGAAAGGGTATGTCTTGCTAGGGAATGGGCAATAGGGTCCCTTAACTATTATTTACTAGGGTGTCATTTTGTATTGGAGACAGATCATCGGGCCCTACAGTGGTTGGACAGAATGAAGGATATAAATAGTCATCTCACAGGGTGGTATGTGTCCCTCCAACCTTATAATTTTACTGTTCGGTATGTGGCAGGGAAAACCAACCTGGTAGCTGATAGCCTCTCACGAGTACAGGACTCTTAGAGTACTGTACTCTGGGGAAAGGGAGGAGGAAATGTGACGATGGGATGTCACCACTGTATGTCTGGTTATATTGTGTGATCATGTTATATTTCTAATGGTAAATGTTATTATGATTATTTGTTAAAGTAGACACATTTAATTGGGATCTGTCTTTGTTTATTTTTAATGCCCTTGGGAGATAATTGGTATGGTTAAGTATTCTGGGTAAAATAATGAATGAAGAGTTATTTCACATACCTTTGCCAATATGTTTCCTGTGGGTGTCCAGGCAAAAGACTCTGTTAGGAGTTAAGGTCCTTTTATAGGACACCAGCAGGAAGGAAACATCTATGGTAAGTCAAGGGGTGGTTTAGCTTTGCAAATAAGGGGACTGAAATTTTTATGGAATTATTTATATTACTATTTCGGATCGTCACTTCCTTGTGGGGATCGTCACTTCCTTGTGGTAACGTATCGTCACTCCCTGTTTTGCTGTCTGCCTGTGTGGTTTGCTTTGTGGTTTGCTCTCTAGCTATGGCTACTAGCTCTCTTTCCTCTCCTCCTTTGGTGTGCTCTCTCTGTCAGATGTTTAGCTACACCTCTGCCTCTTTTAACGATAACGGTAAATGTAATAAATGTTGTCTTTTTGAGGCGCTCGAGGCGAGGTTGTCTGATTTGGAATCCCGGCTCCGCTGCATTGAAACACCGTCTGCGCCAGTTAATCTTGACGGACGCCCATTAGCTGCAGCGGAGCTAGCTAGCTTAGGTCCCACTGTCAGCGGTCCCTCGGCTCTCCTCCGCAGCGAGGAGACTGGGTGGGTGACGGTGAGAAGGAAGCCTAGTCGCAAAGCCCCGGTACACCACCAACCTGTTCACGTTTCTAATAGTTTTTCCCCGCTCAGCGACACACCCGCTGAGGAAAAAACTCTGATCATTGGCGACTCTGTAGTCAGAAACGTGAACCTAGAGACTCCAGCGGCCATAGTCCAATGCATTCCTGGGGCCAGAGCAGGCGACATCGAGTCAAATTTGAAAATGCTGGCTAAAAGTAACTGTAAATATTCCACAATTGTTATTCACGCCGGCATTAATGACATCCGTCTCTGGCAGTCGGAAGTCACGAAACTTAATATAGAATCGGTGTGTGACTTTGCAAAAACGATGTCTGCCACTGTAGTATTCTCTGGGCCCCTCCCCAATCTGACCAGTGATGACATGTTTAGCCGCTCGTCATCCTTGAACCGCTGGCTGTCTGTGTGGTGTCCTAAAAATGATGTGGGCTACATTGACAATTGGAACTCTTTTTGGGGAAAACCTGGTCTTATGAGACGAGACAGCATTCATCCCACTTTGGATGGTGCTTCTCATTTATCTAACAATCTGGCATCTTTTTTATCCAAATTTCCAAAACCATGACTACTCAGAGTTGGGACCAGGAAGCAGAGTCGCAGTCTTACACGCCTCTCTGCAGCTCATCTTCATCCGCCACCCCTCAGCTTAGCCCCTGTTTTTCCCATCAGAGAATCGTTGTCTGCTCCCTCCAAAGTGAATAAAAATATAATGTATAAGCATCCCAAAGTGATAAAGCAAAATATTGGTAAAACTCAAATTAAACATAAAGCCGCTAAATTGAATGATTTGGCCTCTGTTCCTCCTCATAATTTAAAAATTAAATGTGGTTTATTAAATATTAGGTCTCTAACTCCCAAGTCTCTGTTAGTCCATGATTTGTTAATTGATCATCAGATTGATTTAATTTCCCTTACAGAGACTTGGTTAGGACAAGAGGATTATGTTGGTTTAAATGAATCAACTCCCTCTGGTTATTTAAACTGTCAAAATCCCAGAAGTTCTGGTCGTGGAGGAGGAGTAGCAACAATTTACCATTCCAAATTACTAGTTAATGTAAAGCAAAAAACATGTTATAATTCCTTTGAGGGCCTGGTCCTCAGTATTGGGCACTTTAGCAATTTTAGGTTAAACCCAATTTTATTTGCCATAGTTTATCGTCCCCCATCAACCTACTCAGAATTTATATCCGAATTTGCTGATTTCTTAGCTGATTTAGTGCTGAAATCTGATAGAATAATTATAGCAGGGGACTTTAATATACATGTGGATGTAGATAGTGACTGCCTTAATGTGGCTTTTAATTCAATATTAGACTTGATTGGGTTTTCTCAGAAAGTAGGAAATTCTACTCATTACCTCCATCATACATTGGACCTTGTTTTGACATATGGCATAGAAATAGAAAATCTTGTAGTGTCTCCTCATAACCCTGTACTGTCAGACCATTGTCTGTTAACCATTGATTTTACTATTTCTGACTATTTGGCTCCTAAAGAAAAATATTATTACAGTAGATGCCTCTCAGATGATGCTGTTTCCAAATTTATGCAGATTGTTTCCTCTATGCCATGTGTCAACACAACGGAAATAAGCTATAGACAGCTTGCTCCTTCTGTAATCGATAACATGGTGGATAGTGTTTCAGCTTCTCTGCATCAGACTCTAGACTTGGTGGCCCCCTTAAAAAAGAAAAAGTCTAATCAGAGATTTCTAACTCCTTGGTTCAACACAGAAACTCGTACCTTAAAACAGAAGACTCGTCAATTAGAAAGAAAATGGTGCTCTACTAATTTAGATGAAATCTATTTAGCTTGGAGGAATCATCTTTTAATTTATAAAAAATCTCTTAGAAAAGCTAGAACGAGTTATTACTCTGCATTAATAGAAGAGAACAAGAATAATCCCAGGTTTCTTTTCAGTACTGTAGCCAGGTTGACAAAGAGTCAGGACTCTGTCAATCCTAGCATTCCCTTAGAGCTTACTAGTCAGGACTTTATGAACTTTTTCAATAATAAAATTTCATCCATCAGAGATAAAATCAATCAGATTCTTCCCACAGTTAACTTAAATACTGTAACTACTACAACTCCTTCTATTGATGTCTGTCTTGATGAGTTTACTCCAATCGACCTTTGTGAGTTAGACAAAATAGTTTCCTCATCCAAACTTTCAACTTGTCTTTTAGACCCTATTCCTACCAGGTTATTTAAAGAAGTCTTCCCACTTATTGGTAGCTTTATTCTTCATATAATCAATTCTTCATTAACTTTAGGCCATGTACCGCAGGCTTTTAAAACGGCTGTAATAAACCCTTACTCAAAAAGCCAACGCTAGATCCAGGAGCTTTAGCTAACTATAGACCAATCTCTAATCTCCCTTTCATTTCAAAAATCTTAGAAAGAGTTGTTGTTACGCAATTATTTGACCACCTGCAGGGAAATGGTTTACTTGAAGAGTTTCAATCTGGGTTTAGAATCCATCATAGTACTGAAACAGCCTTAGCGAAGGTCACTAACGACCTCCTCATTGCATCTGATAATGGACTAGTTTCTGCACTTGTTCTTTTTGACCTTAGTACTGCTTTTGATACTATCGATCATAATATTCTACTTGATAGATTAGAACACTATGTTGGACTTAATGGAACTTCATTGCAATGGTTTAGATCAGGGGTGTCCAACCATGTGCCATGGAGAGCCAAGACCCTGCAGGTTTTACCTCCAACCAGTGTCTTCAACAGCAGATGTCTGTGAACTTCTTCCCACTGATTGCTGGTAAGTGAAAACACCTGCTGAAAAGACTGGGTAGAAGATAAAACCTGCAGGGTCTTGGCTCTCCATGGCACATGGTTAGACACCCCTGGTTTAGATCTTATTTATCTGATAGGTTCCAGTTTGTTCATGTAAATAATGAGTTTTCTTTCAACTCAAAGCTTAGTCATGGAGTTCCAAAGGGATCTGTCCTAGGCCCTACTCTTTTTAGTTTATATATGCTTCCGTTAGGCAACATTATTAGAAAGCACTGTATACATTTTCATTGTTATGCAGATGACACACAATTATACCTGTCAATGAAGCCAGATGATAGTAATCAATTAGCCAAGTTAGAAGCCTGTCTTAAGGAAATCAAAGCTTGGATGACTTGTAATTTCCTGCTATTAAATTCAGATAAGACTGAAGTCATTCTTGTTGTTCCTAAAAACCTTAGAAATTCCTTTCCAAATCAAACTTTCAGTTTGGATGCGGTTACTCTTTCTCTTAATAGCTCTGTGAGGAACCTTGGAGTTATTTTTGATCAGGATTTGTCCTTCAATTCACATATTAAATTTGTTTCTAAGACTGCCTTCTATCATTTGTGTGATATTGCCAAGATTAGGAGCATCTTGTCTCAGAGTGATGCTGAGAAACTGATCCACGCTTTTGTTAGCTCGAGATTAGATTATTGTAATTCTTTATTATCAGGCTGTCCTAAAACATCTTTAAAAAGTCTTCAGCTGATCCAAAATGCTGCAGCAAGAGTTTTAACAGGTACTAGAAAGAGAGATCATATCTCTCCGGTTCTGGCCTCCCTTCATTGGCTTCCCATAGAGTTTAGAATTAAGTTTAAAATCCTTCTTCTTACTTACAAAGCTCTAAACAATCAGGCTCCTTTTTATTTAAAAGATCTGATACTACTGTATTATCCTAACAGAGCACTACGCTCCCAAAATGCAGGATTACTTGTAATACCTAGAATCTCCAAAAGTACAATGGGAGGCAGAGCCTTCAGTTATCAAGCTCCTGTCCTGTTCAATCAGCTGCCAATCTGGATTTGGGAGTCAGACTCGATCTCTGTTTTTAAGAATAGGGCTAAAACCTACCTTTTTGATATAGCCTACAATTAGGGAGGGATCATGTGTTTCTGAACCCTCCCTTAGTTATGCTGCTAATAGGTTTAGTCAGCCGGGGGACCTCCAGTAATGCACTGGGCCTCACTCCTTTCCTCACTCTCTATGAAATATTTTTTTTTGCTGGTCATTAACATCTGTTTGTTCTCTCCCATAGATTGAGTCCCCCTCGTGCTGTTTGCTGTCTACATGTCTGTTCTTTTCTTCTTTTCTATCCCCTCACCCCCCAGCCAGTCGCAGCAGATGACTGCCCCTCCCTGAGCCTGGTTCTGCTGGAGGTTTCTTCCTGTTAAAAGGGAGTTTTTCCTCTCCACCGTCGCCAAGTGCTTGCTCACAGGGGATCGCCTGATTGCTTGGGTCTTTCTGCAACTGTGGGGGTTTCCCCCTACAGTTGATAGTGCTATGAGATGACTGTTGTTGTGAAATGGCGCTATATAAATAAAGTTGAATTGAATTGAATTGAATTATTTATTGTGTGTTATTTATATATTTATATTGTGTATGTTTGGGGAAACTATTTATGTACTTTTAGAAGTTACTGGGTATGTGTAAATGATGGAAGATTTATTGTTTTACCTTGGATTATGGTAGGGGCTAATGAGCCCTAATTATCTCTGTTAGTATAAAACAGGTGTGATGATTGTGACCTTGAGATCATCAGAAATGCCAAGGTTCATCAGAAGGAAGAGAAAGAGATCATCAGAATGAAAGGAGATGATCAGAATCAAGAGAATCAAGCATCAAGAATAGTCGATCATTGTTGTTGAAGCAGAGCTTGAAGGATCGTGTCGGATGTCTGGAACTATCTATCAGTAAGATTATTGAAATAAAATGGAAAATTGGCATTGAAGATTTTTCGCCTCCTACTTGCCATCGTCTCGTTCACACATGTCACTTGTGACAAGAAGTTTTGCAATCATTAACATGCCATTCTCACGCTAGCCGCTATAGCAAAAAGTTTAAAAACATGTCTCTCAATAAACCTGTCACTCTGACGAGAAGTTCTGGTAAAAAATCATGTTTTCAAAACACAATCTGTCATCCTGACAAGAAGTTCCGGCCATCTGATAATCCTTTCTGTGCTTCTAATTCCCCTGTGGGTGGTTGAGGATGTGCGTGTTTGCAAACTGTGTTTGAGGAGAAGGCGCCACCTCCTGGGAACATCTGTCTTGCACAGGGGTCTGCAACCTTTATCTAACAAACAGTCTTTATGCCCACAAATTTCAATTTGTGGAAAACAATTTTAAAAACAGTTCCAGTCAACCAAATGGTGTGTGATGCAACACAGGCGCAGTTATGATAAATACATCATACACGACCGTGGTGTTTGTTTTTCAACAACGACAACAACACAGGTAGGTAGAGCGCTAATGGTCCCTTTACGTATTATGTGTTTTTTGATTTCTCTACCGAAAAGTACCGCATAAGGTATGTTATAAATAAATTAATGAAATATTACGCCATTGTTTGCTTTCTTAATGCATCGTGCAAAATTACATTTGTCATTTTATGTTGATCGGCGATCAGTCTTTAACCCCATCCTTCTTTGGTAGAAAACTTGTCATAACCTATAGCTCGTGACACAGAGATCCCATCTGGCACCGAGAACATGATGTGTGGCGTGTGTCTAGAGGTGGTTCTGCAAAAGAGGACTCCAAATGAATGTCGTTTTGCCATATTACCCAACTGTAACCACTGTTACTGTCTGGAATGTATTCACAAATGGAGAAATACCACCCAGTTTGACAAGAAAATCATTAAGTGAGTATTTCTTCATATTGGCTCAATGAAAAAAAGGAAATGCCTTTAATGGTGAAAAATGTACATTATAAAGACGTTTGATTGTACGTTCGATGCAGGAGTTGTTCCAAGTGTCAGGCTAATGCCGATTTTTATATAACAAGCAGACATTGGTTACAAGACAAGAAGAAACAAGCTCTGAATGAGAAATACAAGAGTGAGATGAGGTACGCACGCACGCACGCACGCACACACACATGCACACATGAAGCAGTCTCTGATGTAGTCTGATGTTCCTTTCTCTTTTAGGAGAAAACCTCGCCTATACTTTGATGAAGCCCGAGGGAAATGTTGTTATGGCGCAAACTGTTTTTATAAACATGCTTTTCCCGGTAGAATGCTGGAACTTCAACAAAGACAAAGTGGTATGAATTAGGTATACCTGCTAACAGTACCACTATGAAATGTATGCGGTTAACAGTTTTTATGAGTAATTTATTTTTAGATTAGATTAGATTAGATTTATCATTATTGTCATTACACATGTATGAATACAAGGTAACGAAACACAGTTTAGCATCCAATCAGAAGTTCAAAGGACAGCAGTGCAGTATATACAGTAATTTACAGTATGTGCAATTTAAGCAAATATATGCAAATATATGCAGCAGTGCAGAAAGTTAAGAGTACCGTTATGTGCAAATAATGTACAATAAGTTAGGAGGGCAGTTTTTTTTTTTTTTTGTTACTTATTTGTACCCGTAGGTAGACTTGGTTTGCAGTCTGGTGACAAGCCACCGGCTGCTGGTCGCTGCGTGCGCGAGCGCCCTAAACCTACATGTTTTTGGTGTGCGGGAGGAAACCGGAGAAATCCCGGAGTAAACCCGCGCAACACGGGGAGAACATGCAAACTCCACACAGCTCACTGTTGGTCGGGGGCTGGGATCGAACCCACGATCTCATGATCCCCGCGATCCCCCGGCCGAGGGTAAAACTGCTGCCACAGTGCTAAACCACTGCGCCACCGTGCAGCCATAGGGGGATAGCCATAGCCATAGTTTGTTGGGGCAAGCAAGTGTTCTGAATGTGGATGAAACACTGAGTCGAATATCTGCTGTAAGATACCTTCCTTTGTGTGTGTGTGTGTGTTTGTAGACAGAGCTCAAATGTTTGTGTTCACAGCACCACTTGCTTAGGAAAGCTTCACACCACCCCTCTGGCATTTTTTTTTCCTAGACAAATTTGCTCCTTTTCTTCTACTGACTCAGCAAACATCTTATAGTCACTCAGAAATGCAAAATAAGAAGTGGAACTTGTATCTGCATCTCCTATCTAAAGTCAGCCAGCCTAACAAATAAACTATTGCAACACTGAGAGTCGTGTGAATTAACCACTATGAGCAATCTTCATCTGCTTACACAACAGCAGCAGCAGCAGCAGCAAACATTCTCCCCAATTACGTGTTTCCTATGCATGGTGTTCTACACTTATTATCTTCATGCCCTGGTCATCCCTAAATTGCCAACAATACTTGGTTTTGCATTTCAGTGATTAAATTAATTAATTAAGTGAGCTTCATATGTTGTCTATGGTGACAAGGATGTTTTAACTGTGTGGTTATTGTGTAATCTGTGTTTTGACTTCTGCAAGATGACCTGTGAGAGCTGTCTTTGTTATTTGCCCATCTGTTTTGGCTAAGAGAATGGTGGTGGCCATGTTTTTAAAGTGTTTTAGAGACACTCTAATGTGCGTGTTTTCTGCAAATTGAAACACTTCTTGTAAAAACATGTCACTTGTGACAAGAAGTTTTGCCATCATTAACATGCCATTCTCACGCTAGCAATATGGCAAACAGATTAAAAATATGTCTCTCAATTAACCTGTCACACTGACGAGAAGTTCTGGTCAAAGGTCATGTTTTCAAAACACAATCTGTCATCCTGACAAGAAGTTCCGGCCAAAGGTCATGTTGTCAAAATACTTCTGATTAACAGCCTAAATACATGAGTAACGGGTCAGGTCATGGGTCAGGTCAGGGTCAGGGCAAGGGGCGTTGCACCTGTCAACTGAGACAAGGGGTGGTATAAAGTAACACCCTCGCTCTCTGCAGTTGAGAGCTATCAGCTGGGCGATGCGGTGGTTAGCACTGCACTAGCACAGCAACTCACCCTTGGCCATGGGATCCCTGGTTCGATCCCAGCCCCTGGCCAACAGTGATCTGTGTGGAGTTTGCATGTTATCCCATATCTGCGTGGGTTTACTACGTGATTTCTCCGTTTTCCTCCCACAGGCCAAAACCATGCAGTTAGGTTAATTGGAGACTCTAAAGTGGCCCTAGGTGTGAATGTGTGTGTGAATGGTTAAGGGATAGTGCCTTACTGTGGCTGCTTCATCCATCCAGGTGGATGCCCTCAATTTCCCCTCTGGGGATCAATAAAGTATACAAAATCAAAAAAAAAAAATCAAAAAGAGAATTTTTTTTTTTTTAATAATTTGTTTTGCTTATGCAGTCATTTGAGGGTGAGGTCTTTGTTTGTTTGTTTGTTTTGTTGTTGTTGTTTTGTTTTTTTTAAATCTTAAGCCATGTGCATCAATCAACCTGCATATAGATAAAACAGAACCAACTGTATTGACTATTAGCATTTAGCCACTCTCAGGGTGACGGGAGGAGATCTGTTTTTGACACGCTTCCAAAGAATCTCCAAGCATCACATTTACTTTCAGGTGATGTTCCCATTTATTCAGCAATCCAAGGTCTTCTTTGCAGAATTATTGTAATTCATCCAAATAGGAGGATTTTCAAGCATGAACCGCATTTTAAAGGTCATGCCAAAGCATCTCAATTGGATTAAAGTCAAGACTTTTACTAGGCCACTCCAAAGTCTTCATTTTGTTGTTCTTAAGCCATTCAGAGGTAGAATTGATGATGTGTTTTCGATCATTGCTCTGCTGCAGAACCCAAGTGTACTTCAGCTTGAGGCCACCAACAAATGACCAGACATTCTCCTTCAGGATGTTTTGGTAGACAGCAGAATTCAAGGTTCCATTTACCATACCAAATCTTCCAGGTCCTGAAAAAGCAAACCAGCCCCAGACTATCATGCTACCACCACCATATTTTACTTGTAATATGATGTTCCTTTTCTGAAATGCTGTGTTACTTTTACGCTGGATGTAATGTGACATTACAATGGAAGAATCCCAAACTCTCTGTCAAGACGAAGATGGCAGTGTACAACGCCTGCGTCATCAGCACACTGCTCTATGGGAGTGAGACGTGGACAACATACGCCCGGCAGGAAAAGAGACTGAACTCCTTGCACTTGCGCTGCATTCGCCATATCCTGGACATATCCTGGCAGGACA